>JAQZBX010092072.1:0-12313 GCA_029593785.1 Cabassous unicinctus
CATGATAGAATGAATGTATTTTGCATATGGAAAGAATATGTATTTTTGGGGTCCAGAGGTGGAGTGTGATAGTTTGAGACTTTTGTGGACCCTGGAAAATTATGTTCTTAAATTAATCCATTCCTGTGGGTGTGAACCTATTGTAGGGAGACCTTCTGATTAAATTGCTTCAGTTAAAGACCTTTGATTAGATTACTTCAGTAAGGTGTGACCCATGGTGGGTCTTCATCCTCTTATTGGAGTCCTTTATAAATGGGATGAAGACAGAGAGAGAGAGAAAAAAAGCCACCAGAACAGAGAAGAACCCATAGAAGCTGAGAGAAAAAGTGAGCAGCCAGAAGCTGAAAGCAATGGAGCCGGAGGAGAAGGCAGAGACTGGCAGATGCCTCCATGTGCAGAGGAGTCCAGGGTTGCTGGCAGCTCAGTCTTCGAGGAGAGAGCTTCTCCTAATGCCTTGATTTGCACATTTTTCTCAGCCTCGGAACTGTAAGCTTATAAATTAACAAATCTCCATTGTAAAATCCAACTCATTTCTGGTATTTTGCCTTGGCAGCCTTTAGCAAACTAAAACAATCGTGAAAATGAAAAGACAACCTTTCCAATAGGAGAAAACATTTGGACACTACATATTTGATTAGGATTTAATATCGAGAATATAGAAAGAAATCCTACAACTCAGCAACAAAAAGACAACCCAATTTAAAAATGGGTAAAGATATGGGAATGTTCTTCCATGAACAGGAACAAATGTACATCATTGTTACAAGGTATTAATTATAGGGTGGTATATGTGAACATATATAACTAATGCAAACTATGGACTATAGTTAACAGTAACATTGTACTATTCTTTCATCATTTGTTACAAAGGTACCACACCAATGCTAAGTGTAAATAATAGGTGGGGTATAAGGGACATGGGATTTTTTTTTTTTTTGAGAAACGAGAGTGTTCTCAAATTGACTGTGGTGATGAATGCCCAACTCTGTGATTATACTGAGAGCCATTGATTGTTACACTTTGAATGGATTGTATGGTGTGTGAATAAAAGTGTTTTAAGCATTAAATTAAATTAAAACACCCTTGAAAAATAGGCAAAGGACTTGAGTAGACATTGCTCCAAAGAAGTATACAAATGGCCAATAAACTCATGAAAAGATGCTCAACATTATTATTCATTAGGAAAATGCAAATCAGAACTACAATGAGATACTACTTCACACCCATTGGGATGGCTTTTTGTTTTTTAATGAAAATAAGTGTTGGTGAGGATGTGGAGATATTGGAACCCTCGTGCATTTTAAATGGTGCAGCCCCTTTGGAAAAGAATTTGATGGTTCCTCTAAAAGTTAAACAAAGAACTACCATATGACCTGGCAATCCCGCTTCTAGGTATACATCCTAAATAATTGAAAACAGGGACTCAAACAGATACTTGTGTGCCAATGTTCATAGCAGATTGTTTACAATAGCCAAAAGAAACAAACAGCCCTAGTTCCATCAACAGATGAATGGATAAACAAAATGTGACAAAGCCATACAATGGATTATTATTCAGCCATAAAAAGGAATGGAATACTGATACTGGCTACAACATGGATGAACCTTAAAAACATTATGCTCAATGAAAGGAGCCCATAACAAAAAACTACATAATGTATATTCTATTTATGAGAAATGTCCAGAATAGGGAAATCCATAGAGACAGAAAGCAGATTAGTGGTTTCTAGGGGCCAGGGGAAGGGAAGAATGGGGATTAAGTGTTAATGGTTATGGGGTTTCTTTTTGGGGTGATGGAAATGTTCTGGAATTAAATAATAGTGATGGTTGCACAGCATTGTGAGTATATGAAAAACCACTGAAATTTACACTTCTAAGTGGTAAATTTATATTATGTGAATTTTGTCTCAGTAAAAACAATATGTCCTATAGAGAAGAGTCAATGGAATGTGCCAATAATTTCAAATTTATAATCATAAGAGTATAGGACATTTTATAAAACAATTTAAAATCAGACCACATTGAAAAAAAACACTCTTTATAAAAATACCAGTGACATGGTATCAGAGATAAATATGACTTAGAAACCAGTTAAAGTATGTGATTATGTATATATAAAGGATGTGAATATGTACCAAGAATTATTCTGTTTGTGTTTTTTAATGGTCATATAATATAATGAGTTTAAACCTTTTTGCTTTAATATACACAGATATATATCATTTTTATTACTACAAAGAATTTTATTTTTATAACGGTTTCTGAATTAAACTATTTTAAGGGTCCAACAATATAATTAAACCAATCCATTGGTCAATAAGTAAATATTCCAAAAATTATATAATTTTAGTTATTTTAGTTCCCCTTCTTACTCAACTGTCCCAATAAATTATATGGTCACACTATTGATATTGGAAGTAGGGAGACCAGTTAGAAGGTGGTTGTGTCCGGGTGAGAAAGCATAAAGTTTTGAACTAAGAAGCTGTGGTGACAGAGAGAACTAGATAGGTGTGGAGATATTTAAGAGGTAGAAATGATAGGATTTGGTGGCTGGTTGGAAATTAAAGATGAAGGAAAGGAAAGAATGTAGAATGATTCTTAGACTTTTGGTTTGGGTAAGCAGTGGTATCATTTACTTTGGGAATGTAAAAGGAAGCTCAGGTTTAGATTGAGAAGATGATAAGTTCAGTTTTGATCACATGGAATTTAAGATGCCTGCTTAAAACTGTCCAGTGATTTCCCAGTGGCTTTCCATTATCCTTAGAATGAAGACTAAATTCCTTCAAATCCCTGACATTGACATACAAGCAAACTTGGAAGTAACCCATTCTCATGTTAGGGAACAGAATTGGGAACAAGGCAGTACTTAGTTGCTAGGAGATGGTGATACAAGGCTGAGATGTGGTCACAGAGAAGGCATTGCATAGGAATGTGAGTGCTGGGATTGCTTAGAAGTGTAGCACTGGCAGCAAGAGTTCATTCAAAGTTGGCAAGCAAGTGACCTAGTGTTAAATTCGGCTGGTTTGGAGAACAACAGTAAGGGTGAGGCAGGCCAGGGACATACACAGAGCAGGGATTCCTGCCTACACGCATACTTTCTCTAACTGCTGAAAACCAGGGCTAGGACTAGCATGCAAGTACACCTGAGAGTAAGTGCCTCCTTAAATTTTGGACCCTAGGAGTTTCTCTTGCCACACTCTAGTACAGGCCCTGCTAAAAAACAAGGTCTCTACACCTTAACAGGTGTTATCAGAATTGAACATCATCATTGCCTGGGAAGTTACTCTTGGTGTTTTTTAAATGCAGATTCTTGTATCTCCACTTCAAATATACTGAATTAGAATCTCTGTATTAAAAAAAAAAAAAGCTACTTAGGTGATTCTGACCCATGAGATCTATGGGATCCAGTGATCTGTAGCACTCAGGGGCTGTTCCTTCATGTCTGACCTCGAAGCTTGGTGGTATAAGTCTGGGAGGTATTTGGATTGAGGATACTAATTAAACATACCCCTTTTGCATATGCATTCTGAGCCAATTGAGAAACAGATGAAGGATCCATGTGGGAATTAAAGTATAGTATCAGGGTTCAAAGAAGAAGCCATAAGGGAAATGAGAAAATACTTGGAACTGAATGAAAAGGAAAACATTATATATAAAAAATGTGGGATCCAATTAACACAGTGCTTAGAGGAAAATTTTGTAACATTGAATGCTTATATTGGAAATAAATTCTCAAATCAACGATCTAAGCATCCACCTTAAGAAACTAGGAAAAGAACAGCAAATTAAACCCAAAGCAAGCAGAAGGAAGGAAGTAATAAAAATAAGACCAGAATCAATGAAAAAGAAGTTTTTTTAAAAAAAAGAGAGAGAAAATCAATGGAACTAAAAGGTAGTTTTTTGAAAAGATTAATAAAATTTAAAGACCTCAAGCCAGCCTGATCACGAATAAAAGAGAAGTTGCAAATTATCAATATCATGGATGAAATAGGGTACATCACTAAAGATTGTACAGGCATTAAAAGGATAGTAAGAGAATATTGTGAACAGCTAAAGCCAATAAATTTGATAAATTAGATAAAATAGTTTTCAAAGACACAGACTACGAAAGCTCACTCAGGAAGAAATGGATCATTAAGGCAACATTATAGCTATTAAATAAATTGCTTTAATAGTTGTAAACCTTCTCCCCAGCCACGCAAAACTGGTAAATTCTATCAAACATTTAATGAAACAATTATACCATTTCTATACAAACTCTTCAAGCAAATAGAAGAGCACAATTTTCTTAATTCATTTTATGAGGCCAGCATTACCCTGATATGAAAACCACATGAAGAAATAACAAGAAAAAAAATCTGGGAAGCGGATGTGGCTCAAGCGCTTGGGCTCCCATCTACCATATGGGAGGCCCTGGTTTCGATTCCCAGGGCCTCCTGGTGAAGGCAAGCTGGCCCGCGGCCACAGAGAGCTAGCGCAGCAAGATGACGCAACAAAGGGAGACAAGCAGATACAGAAAAATGTGCAGCGAATGGACACAGAGAGCAGACAGCAAGCACAAGCGGCAACAGGGTGGGGTGGGGGGATAAATAAATAAAATAAATCTTAAAAAAAAAAATAAATCTATAGACCAACATCCCTCATGAACATAGATGCAAAAATCCTTAACAAAATATTAGCAAAGCAAATCCAGCAACATATGAAAATGCTATTACACCATAACCAAGTTAGATTTATCCCAAGAATGTGAGGTTGGTTTAACATTTGAAAACCAATCAATGTAATTTACTACATGTGATGGTTAGGCTAATATGTCAACTCAGGCAGGTAATGGTGCCCAGTTGTTTGGTCAAGCAAGCACTGGGCTAATTGTAACAAAAGGGTATTTCATGGACTTTAATCATCAGTGAGTTAATTGCATAGATGGCTGATTACATCTACAATCAACTGAGGAGCTTGCTGTCAGCAATGAGTGACATCTCATCCAATCAGTTGAAGGCCTTAAAAGGGTAAGTGATTTCAGCATTCAGAGAGAATTCCAATCTCTACTTTAGATAGTCAGCATCTCCTGGAGAACTCATCAAGGACCTTCATCAGAGCCCCTGTTTTGCAGCCTGCCCTACAGAATTTGGACTTGTGCATCCTCACAGTCACGTGAGACAATCTTATAAAATCTCATACTATTTACAGGTATCTCCTGTTGGTTCCATTTCCCTAGAGAACTCTGACTAATACAGCTTGGTACTGGGAGTGGGATTCTTGAGAAACAGAATCTTAAAAATGGGATTTCTGAATTGGTTCTGGGATTTTTGTAATTGGCTCTCTACTCTGATTGGATTCAATAGCACTAATTCCTCTGCTTCCAATAATCAAGAGGCCACTCACAGTTCATGACATGAGTTGGCAATAGAGATATGCAAAATATCAACACTGTATATGATTACTTCCATGCTTATAAGAGGCAAGGATCTGGATGAGAGTGTTTAACACATTAACAGAGTTTTGTGGAGTTAAAAGGTGCAATGCTGTTGGCTGGCTGTTCCTAAATATGCTAGATACAGTTACAAAAGAAAGGGATGAGCTGAAGGCTTCAAATGTGAAACTTAAGCACCGCATGAATGATGTGAACATTTCTATGTGTGCTCTGAAAGAAAATCTTGTTTCATGCAGCTGCAGACTTGGGATCTCTGAAAACCAGACTCAGAGTCTCATTGCATGAGTAGCAGCATTACAATGAAAACTAAAATCTCAACCTTGCAGGGTGTCTGCTGTTAAAGTGAGGGCATTGATTGGAAAGGAGTGGAACCCTGAGGATTGGGATGGAGACTTATGGGTTGATGATAATATCAATGTGGACATTGAAACCTTAAATTCTGCTGAGACTTTGCCAAATAAACCTGTAATGATTGGCCCTGAGGAGACTACCCAATGTCAAGCTTGCATCACCCAACCTCCAGCCTGCCCCAGGGAGTCCAGACCTCCTCCCTGCCCTGAGGCAGGTACTACCCAACCTCAAGCCTGCAGTACCAACCTCCAGCCTGCCCCAAGGAGGCTCTACCTCCTCCCTGCACATATTAACAGGTTAAAAAAGTAAACAAACAAACAAACAAAAAAAACCCTATCATTTCAATAGATGCAAAGATTTTTGACAAAATTCAATACTCCTTTATGAAAAAAATTCTCAGCAAATTAGGAATAGAAAGGAATTTCCTCAACCTTGAAAAGGACATCTATGAGAAATCTACAGTTAAACTTAATGGTGAAAGACTGAATGCTCACCCCTTCAGGTCAAGAACAATGCAAGAATGTCTGCTTGGATTACTTCTATTCAACATTGTACTGGAGGTCCTAGCTAGTCCTAGAAAGCAAGAAAAAGAAATAAAAGGCATACAGGGTGGAGAGGAAGAAATAAAACTGTCACTATGAACACATGACAGAAGATCCCAAAGAATCTACCAAAAATCTATTGAAACAAATAAGTGAGTTTAGCAATATTTCAGGATATAAGGTCAAAATACTATACACTAGCAATGAATAACTGGAAATTGAAATAAACAAACAAAACCATTTGCAGTAGCGTCAAAACATGAACTACTTAGCTATAAGTCTAACAAAATATGTGCAAGATTTTTATGGTGAAAACTAAAACATTGCAAAGCAAAATTAAAGAAGACCTAAATAAATGGAGAGATAGACCATATTTGGAAGACTCAATATTAAGATGCCATTTCTCTCTGACTTGATCTATAGATTCAATACAATCCCAATCAAAATCCCTGAAGGATTTTTTGGTAGATGTTTGAAAGTCAATTCTAAAGTTTGTAGTCATGTGCAAAAAGATAGCATCAGCGTTATTTGCGAGAAAAAATAATGCTAGAAAACATTTACTGAATGTTTACCCTGTGCCAGGTATTGTTTTCAGTACTTTGAATGGATTAAGCTATCTAATCCTCAAAACCACTCTCTGAAGGAGGTGAAATGTTACCCCCATTTTATGGATCTGCAAACAAAAGCATAGAGAGGGCAAGTAACTCAGCTTATCAGTTTGTGGATTGGAGAGTTTGTCACTGAACCCAGGCAATTGGAATCCAGAGTCCTGCCTTGTAATCACCAGTTTCTAGTTTCTGTATCAATTAGCTATTGCTGCAAACAACCACGAAATCTCAGCGATGAAAAACAGTAAGTATTTAGTTTTCTCCTCTCTGAGTTGCCTGGGGTGTCTTGCTGATTTTGACCATGCTCAGCGGGGCAGCCCAAGCTGCAGGTTGGGTTCAGGTCTGCTCCACTTGTCTCTCATCCTCCTTGAATTAGTAGCATGGCCATGGGCTGTCTTTCTCATGGTGATGACAGAAGCACTAAAGAGGGCCTCTCATTAGAACGAGAAGACCGGAATCAAGCTTTCCACTCTTTCCACCTTTAATTGTACTTACCTGCCCAAGTAAAGGGAGAGCAAGTTGAAAACTGCAGGTCTATCCTTCAGGGTGAGGAAGCTCCACCCTGGAGTGCTTATAACAGGGAAGCTACAGCAAGGCCTAGGATTTCCTTCCACAGGCAGTCTCTCTCAAGAAAGTCAAGTGCAGGAGGAGGGGCCATTTCTATCCAGCAACAATTAGAACTACCTGATGGAAGATTAGTGACTGTCAGACTTTCACCAGGATGCGTTAAGCGTCTCATGGGAAAGGAAGTGGAGAAGAGTGAAAGAAGGGTGAAATATGTAGAAATGTTAGAACTTTCTATTTAGGGGCCAAGGAGGAATACAAAAAGAAGAGCTTTTTCTTTCACAGAGGTGAGGACTGTATTAACATTGAAGGTTCTCAAGAAATTTTTGTAGTTGAGCAATAAGAGAAACTGTTGCATTTTTACTCTTGAAGAAGCAGCTCCAAAAATTCCCCTCTCTCAAACCTCACTTCCTGTGGGCTCTGCTTGGCTTGGCAACAGAAAGACTTGTTTGCCTTGTGAGGAGTATTTTGGCCATTTGTTTCAGTTGCCCTGAGTTACTCCAATATGGCACAGAAGAAGCTTGTCCCACTGGGGTTTATAATTGATTGCAAAACTAACTCTGGCTAGCAAAACCTGCAAATTCTACTTAGTTTGTATATGTGTTTTGCTGTATTTGTGTTTGTGATGTGTGTGTGTGTGTGTGCATGTTTTGAGCAGAGTTTCCTTAGGAAAAGAGAAAGGCGAGATGTTGCCCAGCTGTATTGTTCTGACAGGACTTCGCATATTTTTCCATGGAAAGTTCTGCAATCTCCTCTCCCTTCCTAGCTTCCTGTTTCTATAGAACTGCAAAGATTCATTGAGTCTCTCCAGCTGTAGCTTAAAGTCATCACTGAGACAGTTCCAGACTGTCTATTCTGAGGTGGGAGGGCATAAGAAGGCCTGTGCCCTCATGATATAAACCAATCATTATTTGAAGGAAGGAAGCTAAACTCATCAGAAATGTTAAAACGTATGCCTTGCTCATGTTCTCTGAAGCTGGTACTGCTGCTCTGGGTCAGGGGCAATAGAATTTCTTGTAAGTCACTTTTTAACCTCTTTTGAACCCTCAGTAGCCACAGAATTTCAGAGCCTGACTACAGTGGATTCTATCTGAAACGGCTTGCAAGAATTGTTTCAGAGAAATACCTGGACAGAAATGAGTATTCTTTTCTCAAATGTGGGGTGGGAATTTTCCACTTTCACCTGACTTTTAGGAAGACTAGTCCAGCAATATGTAAAATGATTCAAAAATTGTGCCTTCTTAGTTCCAATTCCCCTACTCTGTGAGTCTCTTAAGGTCAGGAAATGTGTCTTATTATAATCTAGCACTTCGTAGACGCCTGGCACAAACACATTTGTTAAGACAAATGTGAGCTGAATGAATGCATGAAATAATGAAATATCACTTCCTCAAAAAAGCTTTTTTGTTTATTTGAAAAAACAACCACCACTTGTGTTTCTAGGTATTTTGCCATTTTTAAAAAAACTTCACTTGAATTGCTAACTACCATTTAATCTATAAAACTGCACAAAATCATTTCTAAAACTGCAAAAAAAAACTTTGCACATTTTGATGATCTATTCTTGTGTAACAAACCACTCCCAAACTCAGCAGCTTAAAATAACACCCATTTTATTATGTCTCAGGAGTTTCTGGGTTGGCTGGGCTCAGCCGGGCAATTCTTCTGCTCCATGTCATATTGACTGGGGCCGTAATCGTCTGGGGGCTTGACTGGCCTGGACAGCCACCATGGCTCACCCGCACGGCCACCATGTACTTAATTGTCCACAGCTATAACTTGAAGAGAAAGCAACTCTTGATGATTCCTTGATTTGGACACGTTCACAGCCTCAGAACTGTAAGCTTATAAGTTTATAAATCCCCATTGTAGAAGCCAATCCATTTTTGGTATATTGCTTGGCAGCCTTTAGCAAATGAAAACAAGGCCTTTATAATTTCTTGTCTCAATTAATCTGTCTGCCTTCAGTCTTGTTTCATTCCAATCAATTCTCTACCCACCTGAGAGAATTATCTTTCTAACACCTGAATCCTTTGTCTGGGTTCCTTCAAAGCTTCCCCATAACCTTTAGGAGATAATTCAGACTCCTTACTATGAATCAAGGTCCTTTGTACAGGGCTGGAACCAGGGTGAGTCGAGCAAGGAGGCATTCACTCACAGGGCTATGCAAATGCAGGGTCCGTAGCCGAGGATGAGTGCCACCGCACGTTTCATTCCCTAGGTGCCTCGCTTGCCTCACCCTAGTAGTGTTTGTCTTGGCCTCTGCTCCCCACTCTGGGCTCATCTCTCATGGCATCCCCACTTAAGTCCTCTTTTCTAACACAGCGGGCTACCTGTGGGGCCCTGAATTCACCTTCCTCTTACTGTTGCTATCGTAATGCCTGCCTTAGCAGCCGACTCTTCCTGGGGCTTCAGAGTAATGATAGAGGGACAGAGAGCCCAAGAATATGGGCCTCATGGTCAATCACAACATCAAGAGAGCAGCAAATGTCATGTTTGAAGACATTCATTTTGACAAAAGCTTATATATATAAAACAAAACCCTTGAATCCATGTATTACAGTCATTGCCATAACAATATCATATCTCACAGCATCTGGTGGCCAGCATGTGATTTACTTTCCAATACTGTGGCATAGATAGTATGCTGTGTATTTATGCACGTTAGCTTTCATCTATACCCTAGGGGCAGTTTGTTAACATTTGAAGGATATTCATTCCATAGAGGATTAGCTTTTGAAAGACTCTAATCAGAAACCAACATTACCAAAGCAACTACTATAAGCCTTCAAATATCTTTAGCTCAGATCAGTACCACAGGTTTTGTTAATTAGTCAAATGGATGTTAGAAATGAGTTCTCATTGGTGAGATGAATGGTATTCAAGAAGTGTGATTAGCTAGAAACACTGTCTAGAAAGACCTGCCCTTTCATGATAGGGATAGAAGAATCTGGAGAGGTGCACAGCCCACAGCCCTTTAGAGTGGCACTCTAGGCTTAGGATTCCAAACTGGTGCCTTGTTTAGCCACTTATTGGAGGCCTTGATTACCTGACTCTGACTAGAAGTTTTGGTAACTTCAACAGTTCAAGTATTGCACATCTATCACATGTGAACCTTCATGCAAGGTGCAATAGGAACAGCTAAAGGGTCATGGAGCTGGGACTTCATTGAACTTCCAGGATAGATTGTATGGCCGATTGTGTGTCTCCTTGCTGTGAATGTTTGTATGAGGGGCAGAATCTGGTCTGACATTTGCTTTTATTATGATACACTTCCTGATAGTGAGATTGTTGGGGAGAAGACCCTGTCCATCCAAGAAATCCTAAAATGTGTGAGTCACCCATTTGCTCAGGTCAGTTTGCCCCAGGTGCCTTATTAGAAGCAAGCAGAGGGGCAAGTTTGCCAATGCAATCTTTGTCCCAATTTGGACATGCTCTTCTGCTTGTCTAGGAGACCTCACTCAGTAATCTTATCATCCTGTGGCTCTGGCATCTTGTATAACATACCACCCTTGCCCAAAAGAACTGGGGAAAAAATCATCCTCGTGGAGGTGGGTACTCCAACACCTCGACAACTGGGATTTCACTTGCTCCCCTCTATTGCCTCCTCAATGTCCAGCAATAAAGCACAGGTAATTTTTTAAAATTCCAAACAGATGAAAGGCACAGGCCTTTTACCACTGTGATAGTTAATTTTATGTGTCAACTTGGCTAGGTTATGGTGCCCAGTTGTTTGGTCAAACACTAGTCTAGATGTTGCTGTGAAGGTGTTTTGTAGCATTAACAATCAGGTGGCTTTAAGTAAAGGAGATTATCCTTGATAATGTGGGTGGACCTCATCCAATCAGTTGAAGGCCCTAAGAATTAAAAACCTGAGGTTTCCTGAAAAAGAAATCCTGCCTCAAGACAACAACATCAACTCTTGCTTGAATTTCCAGCCTGCTGCCAGCCCTGTGGATTTTGAAATTGTCGGCCCCTCCAATCACGTGAACCAATTCCTCAAAATAAATCTCTTTACACACACATACACACACACACACACACACACACACACACCCTATTGGTTCTGTTTCTCTGGAGAACACTGACTGAGACAACCACAGTTTTCTTTTATGGCCCTGGCCTTAGGAAACACAAGATATTAGATGTACCTAAACGTAACTGAGGAGAAACACTATATGTTAGAAGCATGTCTGAATGAAAGAGACATTTCTTGGTGCCACAGTCAAGGATCATCGGCTTATTTAAATAGAAAATCATAGAATATTTGATAAATAATTAAATAGAGAAAAAGCAATGTATGATTTGAGTAATAGTTAACATTTTCTTTAACTGTTTTGGCCGTGACCACATTTTATGAGCAGCAAATTACAAAGACTGAAAATTCCTGTAATTCTAAAGTGAGGTGATTGATTTTCATATATTGCTCATAGGATAAGTCTGATGGATTACTGACATAATCAAATATAACTTGAAACCATATCAACAGGACACATTTTAATGAGGTATATATGATTGCTATTGTGCTGAATGGTGATTTGGCTTAAATGGCAAACAGATCACTTAAATGATGTAATTAGTATTTCTTTTACAGAGTTGAATCAATTTTTGTGCTTTTCTCTTCTTACTGAGATGCAGATTATAGATCTTGGAGAATGAAGGCTAACAGTTTCCCCTCATCTTTAAATAGTTTCACACACACTCAAAATGGCACCCACTTAAAGCTAAAGCCAGGCTCCAACATACCAACATTTGGGGCTCCATTGTCCCTCACTTACCACCCCACCAGGGCCCAAGCTTGAGAGTCCCTGTGC
>JAQZBX010092073.1:0-12313 GCA_029593785.1 Cabassous unicinctus
GAAGGCTCCCACTAAGATGAGTTTTCAGCAGAGATCTGAATGGTGTGAGGACATTGGGGAGGAGAGGGTTTCAGGTAGAGAGAGCAGCATAGGCAACTGCTAGAACATGCTGCATGTGTTTGCAAGCCAGCAAGGAGAACAGTGTAGCTGTAGAAGAATAAGCAACCTAAAGAGTGTTAGAGAGGAGATCAGAAAGGAAAGGGGGCTGGGTCATGCAGGGATTTGTAGGCTATGGGAGGATTTGAAATTTTATTCTGAGAAAAAGGAAAAGCTATCGGAGGGTTCTGAGCAGAGAAGGGGCATGACCTGACTTACATTTTAATAGTATCCTTGTCCCTGCCATGTTGAGAAAAGATTATAGAACTGGGATGGGGCAGGGGTCTAGGGTAGAAGCAGAGGAACCAGCTGGGAGGCTTGTGAAATCACTCAAATGTGAGATGATGGTGGTCTGGACCAGTGCATAGCAGTAGAGAAGGTGAGAAATACTCTAATTTGGGATATATACTGAAAGTTAGAACTGTTTGGACTTGCTGATGAGTTGATATGGAGTATGAGAGAAAAGAGGAATCAAAAATGAGTCCTTTATGCTTGAAATGAACAATGAACACATGGCATTCATAGTTACTGAAATGAGGATGACTGCAAGAGGAGCTGGCGAGCATAGTGGGAATTGACTTTTTAAAAGACTTTTTATTTTGAAATACTTTCAAACTTACAAGACAAAAACAATACAAACCCCATACAGAGAACTCCAACATACCCCTACCCACACCCTACCCACACCCAGATATCCAGATCCACCAATTTTAACATTTTGCTACATTTGCCATATTATATTCTTTCTCCCTCCCCCTCTCTGGCTCTCTCGCTCTAGCTATCTCTGTGTATCTGTCTAGCAATACATTTTCTGAATACATGAGTGTAGGTTGTATACAATCATGCTTCTTGAACACTCATTACTGCACATTTCTTAAGAACAAGGATATTCACATATGAAAACCACCTTAAGTGCCATTATCAAGTTCAAGTAACTTAACATCGATATAAAGCTTACAGTCTGTATTTCAATGTTTTCATATGTCTCAATAATGTCCCTTTGAGCCTTTTCTCCTCCCTTGTTAGATCCCATCCAGGATCATGTATTGCATTTAACTGT
This sequence comes from Cabassous unicinctus, assembly GCA_029593785.1. Classification (NCBI taxonomy): domain Eukaryota; kingdom Metazoa; phylum Chordata; class Mammalia; order Cingulata; family Chlamyphoridae; genus Cabassous; species Cabassous unicinctus. The sequence goes on from JAQZBX010092073.1 coordinate 1,157, forward strand.
AATTGTCTCTTTATTTGCTTTTCTTTCCTCCCTTCATCCCTTCCTCCCTTCCTCCTTCCCTTCTCTCCTTTCTTTCTTTCAAAATTGTGAAACCATAGATACAACATAAAATTTCCCATCTCAACCCCTCCCAAGCATACCATTCAGTGGGACTGATCACATTCACAATATTGCAGTACCCTCACCACCTTCCATTACTAAATCTTCACCATCTCCCCAAACAGAAATACTACACCCATTATGCATTAATTCCCCATTCCCCCTGCTCCCTGCCCCTGGCAACCAGTATTCTAATTTTTGTCTCTATATGCTTGCATAGTCTCTGATTTTTATTTTGTAGTTCCCATGGGGTTTAAATTTAACATCCTAAACATATAGCAATCTCGTTTACTTTGGTATCAACTTAACCTCACTAGTATGTTCCTATACCACCACCACCCCCAAGACTTGTTTCCTTTAACCTGCTATGTTTGAGGTGCTTATTAGTCATCCTAGTGCAGATGTCTGGTTGGCATTGGAGTTCAGTCTAGAGTTGCAGAATCATCACTTATAGAGATGGTCTTTAAAACTGTGGAATGTGATGAGAGCACCTAGGGAGTGAGTGAAGATAGAGAAAAGAAAAGATCTAACGATTGAGCCCTAGGGCACTCCAATGTTTAAAAGTGGGAAGATGAAAAGAACACAAAGGCAACTGTGAGAAAGTAGCCAGTGAGGTAGGGGGAAAATCAAGAGAGAGCCATGTCCTGAAGGCCAAGGGAAGACAGTGATTTAAGAAAGAGAAACTCTACTGCATCTGAACGGAGATGACAGGTCAAGTAAGATGAGAACTGAGAATGTTTCATTCTCAGGCTGGCAATATGAAAGTCACTCGGGGAACTTGAACAAAGTAGTTTCAGATGACTGGCTAGGGATGAATGCCACATTGGAATGTGTTCAAGTGAGAATGAGGAAAGAAAGGAGAGACAGTGATAGCTGGGGAGGGTGATAGCTGGATGGGGGGATTATCCAGAGAGGTGTCTGTTGTTTCCTTTTAAAGATGGAAGATACCATAGCATGTTTTTATGCTATTGGGAATGATGGGGAAATTGATTCCACGGAAAGAAAGGTGACAGTTGCATGAGGGAAGTCCTTCTTTTCTAGGGCTGGCAAACTTTGTCTGTAAAGGGTCAGACAGCAAATATTTTAAGCTCCGCAGGCCACACAATCTCTGTCACAACTACTCAACTCTGCCACTGTTAAGAGAAAGCGGCCATGGACCATAAACTAATGAGCGTGGCTGTGTTCCAATAAAACTTTATTTACAGAAACAGGCAGGTGGCCAGATTTGACTAGTTTGCCAACCCTTACTCTAGTCAATGGATATTTTCCGAAATGGAATAAAATTCTTTGGAACAAAATGGAAAATTGTGCACTATATAATAATATAGTTAGGTGGAACTTAATGTCTGTTTTATAGTAAGAGTCTAGATTAATATGTTATTGTCACCCTGCAGGGAGGTTTCACATCATTCTCTACTTAATTTTTTAATTCTCCTCAGTACCTAATATACAGATAAGGAAAATATACTTATGGTATCTTAAGATCACATAAAGCTGAGGGGGAGAATTTTTTTATTTGATGATAGGAATATGAAGATGTCAGCAAAACAGGATTCCAGGCCCAAAACTAGCATTGCAGAATAAAACAATAAAAATAAATTATATAATTTCAATGGCTCAAACATAGAAATTCATATACAAAATACCTAAAGGTCTCAGTTGACTATAATTCCATATTTCTCAAAAGAATGACCTAATTTCCAAAAGAGCTAACATTCAAAATTAGCCTACATTGATAAATATCTAGCCTCCGGAACAAGGGAGAGAATCATCCCGCATGTGGAGACTTAAAATGCAGTACCTGGAATACTGTGTAAGGGGAGATCAGACCAGTTACAGCCCATTCAGAGGGGATGGGCCAGGGTGGAGAGAGGATAGAAAACCATTTTACAGGAGGAATAGTTGAAGCATCAAAGGATATTTAATATGGAAAACAGAATACTTCGTATAGGCATGAAAGAGGTCTTCAAACATTTGAAGTACTGTCATATGAAAAGAAGAATGGGATGCCATTGAATATAGGATGGCTCATTTCTCTACAATAGAAGACTTTTCTAGTGGTCGATTGGAGTTGTCCATAAATGCTGCTGAGTTGGAGGGCTCCCTAAAAGTCATCATATACAGGTTAGATGTTGTAAAGGACATGGTTTTGCTCTCAATACTTATACCTTGATTTTCTCATCAGTAAAATAGGAACAACACTGGAATTTGCTAAACATTAGAGAATTTGCTAATAAATTGGCAAAGACCCTTTTGATTTTTTAAAGGACTCCAGAAAGGTTAAGAGGGCTTTAGGCAGACATTAGGAATTAACTAAACCATGGAAAATAAAACATCACTCAATATTTTTTGTGATGAAAAAAGCCCTCCCATCATGACTCTCTTCTGCCCATTTTATATATCTTTCCAGAATACTCCACGGGCTAGAGCTCTGCCTGGGCTGTCAGCCGTAGGGTTCAGCAAAGCAACTGCCAAGCCATCATTTTTCCAACTCATTAGACCATATTATTAGAGTCATTGCCACGATGGCCCCTATAGCTCAGGGCATAAATGTGTCTGAGTCTAAGTTTAGGAACTCAAAACTTCTCTTTCATTTTCTTCTATTTTATTTGATTTTCTTTAACAACATTGTTAAGGAGAACATTTTCTCAAGACTTAGATTATGAATCTCTTGCCTTAACATGTTTTGCTTAACAGGCTATTTTATTTGTGGCAGAGATAGAAGAAACATCTTGGTGCTTCCATTACAGAAAAGGTCAGCCATGCATTGCTGGTAGCCTAAGGTGGATCTGAACTGATCTGTCAGGCACACAAAATGCCAGACTCTGACTGTTTCAACATCACAGAAGAGCAGAGCTTCCAGCAAGCCCTGTTTGGCATCTTCCTGCTCCAGATGCTTTTCTGACCATTTTATTTCAATGATTAATTTTATCACAAGATGCAATTGTAAGGGCTGTTTCTTGAGAGGCCTTCCTTAGATGTTCATTTCTCACTGTTATTTGCTCTGTTCCTGGAGTCACACAGGCTAAAAATCTAATTATATCTGTTGACATTTCTCTAACCACTTATTTTTCAGGTGCACAATTACAAAACTCTCCTGACAACACAATCGTGACTAACAATTGTATAGCATTTTATCGCTGATCAAGTGTTTTTTAGCATGTACATCATCTCATGGAAGATCCACGGGGCAGGAGCTTATTCAATAAATTTTCTCATCGAAGAGGATTTGTGAGAAGTCCTCAAGACTAAAATAGTTGAGGGTCTCTTAGGGGCAAGTTGATGAGACAGGATTGGTGCTGCCCATCACATTAATCTACATTAAACAATACAGAAAAGTTGAATGCAACTAGATGGATTCGAGTAAATGCAAGTTTTTCTTTTCTGCGAGTCACACATTCATCCCAGCCTTACCAACCAGTGACAACAAAATATCTCTTTTTTTATACTCTCGGTGTTATAATAATCACGGCTTGACACAGATCTACTTCTTGTGAGTTTGCCTCAAGCATCCCAGCCATCTTTTGTGCTCTGGAACACAGAATGTTCCAGAAAGATTCCTCCCTTTACTTCTGCACTGGCTTTCCCGTCCTGTTGCCATATGGCTCCCCTGGGTACTGATGATCATCATGAGAACACAACTCTGCCCCTCATAGACACAGATGCTGGGGACTGCTACTAATTCCCATTTGAGCCTCAGGTCTGGGGATATTGCTAATGGGACAGGAGCTCAGAAGCACCCACTTGAGGCTGGAAGCTGCAAAAGTGCTGCCTGGCCAAATCTTTGTGGGCAGGTTGCCGCCACTGCTCCCTTTGCCTTTGAGGGTTGATGGGTCTGGGTCTGGTTCCCCATGTCCAAGGGCAGCACATTTAGAGCACCAAAATTGCTCCAGCCCTCTTCATGCCTTAGAGTCTGTTAATCGAAGGCCCTTTCTGCACTAGGACAATAGCCTACCTCCTTTCCTGTCCTAGAATTACCTCTTTTCAGGGGACAGACACTGGATATCAATTGCCTTCAGGGAAGAAGCCACCAACACTCATCAGGATGTGATCTTCTCTCATGGTCTCAACAATCAGAAACATCTTTTTGTGACAGAGACAAAAGAGATTAGATAGTTCATTATCCAATATACATTCTTCTTCTTTTCCTTGGTAGCAGAAAAATTATTTTGTTGAGGGTGGCAATGGGTCCAGCAATAAAATACCTGCCCAAGCTTCCATTGTAGATAACGGTAGGCAATGAGATGTAGCCACAAGTCTTTCAATGGGGCTTTTGGGAAAGCTCTTTACAGGAGCCTGACTCAACTGGGAGGCATGCCCATTTGCCTTTTCTCCTTCCTTCTTTTTCTTGTCTGGAATATTATGACTGGAGCTGTAGCAGCTATCTTGCCACCATGAGGTCCGCTTGAGGATAAAAGCTGCACATTAAGGATGGCAGAGTAAAAAAAAAAAAAAAAATAGAAGGAGCCTGGGAAATCAGTGATATTGTAGAGCTACCAAAGCAAAACTTGACTTCTTTAATATTGCCCCCCCACCACCAGAGGACCTTTGGCAATATCTGGAGACATTTTTGGTTGTCACAACAGGGGAGAAGGTGATAATGGCATCTAGTGGGTAGAGGCCAGGGATGCTACTAAACATACTACAATGCACAGGACAGCCCCCTACAAAGAAACATGTAGCCCAAAATGTCAATAATGCTGAGGTTTAGAATCCTTGCATTAAAGGATAAAAATCCCTGTGATTTCAGGCCTCTGTTGTTAGCAGTCAAATGTAATTACGTTGGAACAATTCTCAAAATCAAGATTGTTTTATCTAAATTACTGCTATTTTGTCACATGTATAGGAACTATAGTGAGTGTTAAACAAAATGTTTGTATTGTATGATTCAAGCTTCCTTTATTTAATTTTTCCACTGCCAGAAGAGAACAATAATTATGAACACTTTAAGGTGCTGCCATTGAAGTCATCATTAACAAAGGTATTGTTTCACTGCCTTCTTTTTTAAAAGCAATAGGCTTGGTTCCTCAAAAAGTTAAACACAGAATTACCATATGACCCAGCAAGTCTACTCCAATGGATATACCCAAAAGAATTAAAAGCAGATACTCAAATACTTATATATCAATGTTCATAGCACCTTATTCACAATAGCCAAGAAATGGAAACAAGCCAAGTGCCCATCAACAGATGAAAGGATAAACAAAATGTGATATATCCATAAAATGCAAAATTATTCAGCCATAAAAAGGAATGAAGTTCTGATACATGCTACAACATAGATTAACCTCAAAAACATGATGCTAAATGAAAGAAGCCAGACCCAAAAGTTCACATATTATATGATTCCATTTATATGAAATATACAGAAGAGGCCAATCCAGAGAGACAGAAGAAGATTGGTGGTTGCCAGGGTATATGTAGAGGGAGGATTGGGGAGTGACTACTTAATGGGTATGGGGTTTCCTTTTGGGATGATGAAAATACTTTGGAACTCAACTCTGTGGAGGTGATAGTTGCACAATAGTGTGAATGTACTAAATGCCACTTAATTGCACCCTTTAAAATTGTTAATTTTAGGGGAGCAGATGTGGCTCAAGCAGTTGAGTGCCTGCCTCCCACAAGGGAGGTCTTGGGTCCATTTCCTGGTACCTCCTAAAGAAAAAACAAACAATGAGCAAAAATAAAATAAAATAAAATAAATGAGCAGACAATAAGCAAAAACAATGAGCAAACAGATAGGGGAGCCATCTCAGTGGGGGGGAAATTGTTCATTTCATGTTATGCTAATTTTACCTTATTTTTTCTTTCCAAAAAGCAATGGGTTAATCCTGCTTATTTCTGAATCTCAGAAATAGTTATTCGGGACCCACCAAATTTCCCAAGGGGCCCGATGCTTTGCCTAGAGATTAGACCAACCCAGGTAAAATTCAAAACCATAGCATTTCAACTTGACAAAAGTAAAAGGTCTTAATAGCAATTATCTGTAAGATTTGGGAATTGGTCATCTCCAATTCTCAAACCTTCTCACAAATAATTGCTTCTTCCCTGAAGGGCTGATACAAAGAAGGTAAAACATGGAGTAAAAATGGAGAGCCCATAAAACATTAGCAACAGAAACTCTGCTGGGAGACCGGGTGAGGGTCCCAAATCAGGGGCCAGGCCAGCCCCTCCTACAAAGATTTTCTAAAAGCTGGTAGAAGCACGCTGGTAACTGGGTGGCTATTAAGGACACCTTGGAAATTCCTTCATAATATAAAGGCTCTATTTAAATGTTCTCTTGAGCATAATTCAGAACTCCATGAATAAGCTAGGTTTGCATGTCAATCTATTTAAAACTAGATTTAAACTTGCTTTTCAAAGAAAATTTTTTCAGCTAAGTTGTTAATCGAACTCTTTATTTGAACCAAAGTAGGAACAATTAATGAATCTTCTAACCTTTTTTAGTTACGTATGGATAAGGAATCATAGTAGGAATGTTCATTTCCTCCAATTCTACTGATGTGTATTGAATTTTGTTTGCCAGTTTGGACATGTTCTTGGTCTTGGTCCACATCCTGCGGGGTGTGGGCCCATTGTAAATAAGATCTCTTCAAGATGTGACTTCAGTTAAGGGGTGGCCCAACAAAATCAGGTTGGGCTTTAATCCAGATTACTGGAGTCCTTTATAAGCAGAGTGAAATTCAAACTGAGAGAGAAGACACGGGGAGCAGCCAGAAGCCAGAAGTCAACAGAACGGGGAGAAGAGAGACGATATCTCCATGTGCATTGCCATGTGATGGAAAAGCCAAGGACCAAGGATCGCTGGCTGCCAGCCCCAAAGCCACAGTCTTCTGGGAAAAAGCATCACCTTGCTCATGTCTTAAATTTGGACTTCCCTTAGCCTCAAAACCGTGAGCCAATAAATCCCCATTGTTTAAGCCAACCCATTGTATGACATTTGTTTTAGCAGCTGGGGAAACGAAAACATTTTCGAAAGGAAAGCAATACCCCATACTGACCTCAGAATTTAATAATTGATTTACTCTGTTCTTGTGTGGGCCTGTGAGTTTAAACTGGAACATCCTGAATTTTGACCTTCTTTTCTGCTTCCATTCAATTACCATTTGTGGTCTATATTCACATTGGAGCAACGAAATCAACAACAGTGCTCATGTAAACTTACTTATAATGCCAAATTTTAGTTTTTGAACTAGCCCAAGCATCATGTAGTTAAGCAAGGATTGCTATTACCTATGATTATTAGAAAGAATTAAAGGATAATTGATCATTCAAAAAAAATGGTTATATGTATTTCTAAGCTTAAGCTTTACCAAACAACATTTTTATGTGCTGAAGCTAAATGAGTGGGCAATTAGCTACTTTAAAGACACAAGGAGGAAAATATTAAAATGAAGTCTAATATAGTTTTTATCTAATCATTTGAGAATTCCTCCTAAGTAACTTATAATTAAATCTGGCCACACTTGACCACTTATCTCCAATATTTTTTTACCCATCTTCATTTAAGTCACATAATGCATGTGAACTCAAATCCAAATTTCAGAAATATCATTGTGGCTGCACAATTGGCCACCTCATTTTAGAACTAAGAGTTTTTATGGCTGGAGGTTGTTAAAAGACAGAATCAATGTATTTTCTTGGAGTTTAATATTTACGGTTTGGTGCATGAATGGCTGTGAGTTGATAGAGGTCGAAGTTGAGAATCAATGGTATGCCAACAACTTGGGAAGAAAAATGCTGTCAAATGCTGTCAGCATCTCACTAATACCCCCTGCCCCCACTCTTAGCATTTCCTAGATGCCTACTTCCAACTGCTAATACCTACATTTCTTGGCTGAAGACTTTATCTGGTCTCCAGAGCTCACTCTACCTATGCAGACAGCAGGTCAGGAGTGACAAGGAACTGAGGGAAAGAGAGCAGATGGTATAACTTGGAGGTAAGTTCTACACTGCACCCCAAAGTTCCCCAGTGATATTAATATCCAGTTGACCACAGTGGTCACTGGCTTGATAATGCCACCCTTTATTGGATCTTTCCCTTCCCTATCTCAACACCCCACTTCCTTACTGATATATCCTGGAATTACCTCGAACCTACTTTCATTTGAATCCTTATATAAGGATCTGCTTTGGGGAGAAAACAAGGTAAAATAAATGCTTACAGTCTGTATTAGTCCAGTCAACCATGTGCCACCATTTTCCTTTCTAGCCTCTCCAACGGTGTCCCAAGGCTTCTCACTGGAGGTCCACAAACTATATTCGTGGGTTTTAGGAAACTCAAAATAGTCAGAGACCACACCTACCCTTGCTTGTAATAGCCCTTGTTCATAATAGTTTCTATGAAGGGGCAGCAATTTTTATTAGAGAAGTTGTAGGTTTATAGAAAAATCATGCATCAAATACAGAGTTCCCATATACCACTCTATTATTAAACCCTTGCATTACTGTGGTACATTCGTTACACTTCATGAAAGAACATTTTTATAACTGTACTAATAACTACAGCCCATCGGTTACAATAGAGTTCACTGAGCTGTACAGTCTGAAGACAGCATTTTGAGGCTACCCTGGGAACAAAGGTTTCTTGTGGAAGCCCTGAGGTCCCCTATAGTGTAAGAATTGCTAGATCCATATGCCTGAATGGTGCACAAACCTTATATTAGCTGGCTGTGGCATGTTTGTTATGGATCATCATGAAATAGAGATCACAACTCTCTTCCCCAATGCAGATTGGCCCCTTGTGGGGGGAGGGGTGGTGGTGTCACAAAGTATGTCACCAATTCCCCAGAGTTTTTTCAGCTGTACCATATGATCCCTGCCTTCTAGTAAAATAAGTGGTGTGAATCCTTATGTCCCACCCATTTGGTCCCCTCGACGAGCTTTTGAGCAGCCCACGATTTTCACTGGTTATTTCACTCATCCCTTGACTCATTCCCAGGACTGGACTCTCTTTTCCAACATGGGGCATGGAAATGGGCATTTAAAGGAGCCGCAATTTGGCATGTGTAGGATGACCTGACTGAACCTGACAGGAGGTGATTCAGAAAAAGACTGAAGTCCCACACCAGTAACCCACATCAGGGAAATGTTTCACACTTCCACAGATTAGCTCAGTTGCACAGAACATCTGTGAGAGACTGCTAGTCTCTTGTGTACTCACACACGCTCTCTCTCATACACACATAAACACATGCAAACAGAAAACATGAATGCCTCAATAAAGTCTGTATTTCCCGGTTTCTCTTGTAGATAAGTGTGGCCATGTGACAAGTTCTCACCAATGAAATGTGAACATAAGGGAAAAATGTAAACAGACGGGAAAAATTCCACCTCACTTACTTCAAAGAAATCATTTCCCCTCAACATCTTTTCTTTCTTCCTTCCTGCAAGCTGGAGCATGGATGTTCAAAAGACCCAGCTTCAACTATGCAGATGAGGACCACATTTTAGGGGATGGACGATCAAGGAGATGGAAGGAGCCTAAGTCTCTGACCGATGTGGTACAACAAGAATGCCCTGCCACTGTACTTTGTTCTAACAGCTTTTCTTTTACCCTAATATAGCATTCAAGGAAAAACAGAAGAAACCTTCATCGACAAGGTAACATGGCAGGATAGGACATCACTAGAGGGTGAACCTCTAAGCAAATTCCACATACACCATGAGGAGGCCATCAGTTCTGAGACCCGGGTTTCCCACCGTCCTTACATCTTCACTCTTCAATGGTCTCCTCAACGTCATCTCCAAATCTCATGAGCTTTTAAGTTGCTGAGGGAAGCATGAAGCCCTTTGCAGGAACTTTAGCAACTAAGTATGAATCTCGGGCTTGATTAAAATCCTTCAAGGAGGTGGGAAGGAGTACGAGGACAATACAGAAATGTACTTGCAACTGATCAAGCATATCTCCAATGTACTCATAATGTCAGTTCAGCCAAATTAGCCACATGTTAGATTGACATCATCTGAAATGATGTAATGTTCCCTAAAAGCCTCCACCAGAACAAAAGGCATACTCATTAAGATGGATTGACAGAGGTGAGAGGGATTCATAAACACAATTTTTCCTAACCTCAACCCAAGGACTTTTGGTTATCCAAAAGAGGAGAACTACAAAAGGCAGTAAGAAAAGACACCCGAATTACACTCCTCCATGAAGGTTTTGTGAGCGTCCAGAAAGGAATGGCACAGTTTAGAACTGTTATGTTTATGAATAATAACTTTAAAATTGATAAACCACGTGACGATTCCTCTTCCAACAGAAAGAAATAAGCAGACTATTTGGATGAAACATAAAAATACTTTCAATGATTTGTTTAACTAATATGTTTTTAAAGTTCCAGTTCCTCCCAGCACTCACAGGCATCACGCTCCTAATCACATCTGTATCTTTCTACTGTTCACCTACATGGTCAGGTTAGAAGAACACATAGAACATATTTGCTTACTACAAATTCCAAAATTGTATTAATAAAATTGTATGGACATGAGGGAGTGGATGCAGCTCAAGATGTTGAGTGCCCACCTCCCACATGGGAAGTCCCAGATTCAGTTCCCAGTACCTCCTGAAAAATAAAAAACAAACAACAAGCAAAACAAAGGAAACAACCAACTCAGAGAAGCCAATGTGGCTCAGTGGTTGAGGGCCAGCTTCTCACATATGAGGTTCTGGGTTCAATCCCCACCCCCGGTACCACACACACAAAAAAATTGTATGGACACACAAACTCAGTCCCAGTACTATCATGTTGAGGAAGATGGCGTCAGAGTAGGCACATTCTGGTTCATTATCTTGTCCTCATTAGATACTGATGACAGAAAGTCAAGCTTATACTTTTTTCAATATTTTGCTTGTCCTGAAACCAATTCATTTAATTATTCAAAAAGGCTTTGGGGGGGAACTATTTCTAGGGCAGCAGTTCTCAACCTTGGCTTGCATATTAGGATTACCTGGGGAGGTTTTAAAATTTCCAATGCCCAGGTCACATCCTATACTAACTAATCCAAAGCCTCTACAGGTGGGTGGTAACCAGGTAGCAGTAGTTTTTTTTTTTTTTT
>JAQZBX010092074.1:0-12313 GCA_029593785.1 Cabassous unicinctus
GGGGGGGGGGACCGGAGAAGGTAGCCACAGGGTCTGCCAGCTCCAGGGGAGCTTTACTGCTTTACTCCCTTCTTGACCCCCCTGTTACCTTCCCCAGCGCCTCAGTTACACCCTTGGTAGAAGTCGGCCAACTCTTTCTTGCTGCAAACGCTTTCCTTTCTAATATTGATTTTTCACCTGCTGGTGCCAGAGCAGAGAAAGGCAAGTAAAGGAAGAGAACCTGCCGCGGATTCTATAGTGATTTTACATATACACATACACACACCCCGGAGAAACTCATTAAATTCCTTTGTGACAGTTTCATGTCTTCTCTGGGACTATTTATAAAGCTTTACTGGAAGCATTTCAAGTTCCAACAAAGTTGAAATAGCACAAAAGCCACAAAAATGTGATTTGCCTTTGTCTTTGGTTTCTTGTTATGAAAGATTAGTCCCCTTGGTTAAGTGTCTTCCATAAATTTAATTTTCTGTTTACAAAAGGCTTTTTCTTCAATATCACCTCAAAATTCCCGTTGAAGGGTTTCTCTTTGTTGCTTAATTCACTGTTGAGGGGACTGGCTGGCAGCAGGAGGTCAACATTTAGGCCTTTTAATTCTTTCAGGGTTGGTTGTTTACAACTAAAGATAAAATAAATCTGTAAAATGCCTTTCTTCAGTAACCAAGGCATCCAAATAAACTTCGGAGAAAATATCTTTTCTTTCCCCTCTCAAACAGAAGTGGAAATTTATGTAGAAATGCCAGCTTCAGCAGGTCTCCTTAGCAACGTAAATCTTTTGCCCCTTTCTCACTGTCTTCTGAAATAATAGCCCCCTGACTGCATAAAGCCTTTTCAGATAGGTTAGAGAAACCAGCTTCAACTCCTACTTTCTTTTCAGGCGGGTATCCTTTTCTCTTGGCCAGGAATGTGGGGAATGGGGAGAAGCCAGCTCAAGTTTGTCTAGCGGTATGCCATGTTTGCTAATCTTTCCTTAATTGCCTTCACAGCCATTTATCTCAGCTTTTCCCCTCATAGGAAAGAAAATAGGGAAACACAAGCTTAATGCAGATGTAGTGGTATTAGGATTCTGCAAGGTAAAAATGAAAGGCATGCACAGTTTCTGTTTGTTTGTTTTTTTCTTTTTCCCCTAAACCCATTATTCTACCCCTTTGCTGAAACTCATTCCCCAGCATTTATTTTTATTTGGGTTCCTGAAAGTCAGCTTTAGTTTTATTTTGCTTCAAAAATAGTTTTCAACCCAGAAAAAAGAGTTCATTAAGCAAATGACGGGGGTGGGGGGTGGGGGTGGAGTGGGGTGGTGGATAAAGTAGAGATGGTTTTGTTCCAGGCTATTTGGAACAAGTTCTTGACTTTCTTTATATAGTAGCAGTTCATTTTTGCTCTTCAAGGTTGGGGGGAGGCGTTAGGAAAGGAAAATAAAATATGTAAAATTGCTCTGTCTCCTCTTTACAAGGTATGTTTTCTTAAAATGTTATGTGGGGAGCGGATGTGGCTCAAGCAGTTGAGCACCCGCCTCCCACATGGGAGGTCCTGGGTTAGGTTCCTGGTGCCTCTTCAAAAAACAGGAGCAAACAGCAAGCAAAGCAGACAAAAAAACTAACTCAGGGAAGCCGATGTGGCACCGGCGGTCCCAAGTTCAGTCCCCAGCCCCCGTTACCTCAAAAAAAAAAAAAATGTTATGTGGACTTGAGGCTTCTTTCCACCAGTGTTTCCAAACAAAGTAGGAAGTCTGAACCGAAACCAGCAATGCTTTTCTTGCCTTTTCCAAATGGCTGGAGGCTTTTTTCAGTCTGCTTGCTGTATTGGAGCTGCAGAAAGCAGTGAGAGAGCTGTCTTTTCTGATGATTTTAGGAGAACCACTTCATTGTCTCTCAGAATGTATTTTCACAGGAGGCTCCACCAAAGACAGTTTTACTGAAGGCCCTTTACCAGGATCGTCAGGGCTTAATTAAAAACCTTTGTCTTAATTAGAATTAAAACTGCCTTGGACAGGCAAGCTTGTATTTACAGAAGGAAAATTTCAGGAATGTTTCTACTAAGGACACTATGCCCTACTTAGGCCCAGTTTCTACCAAAACTTTCCCCTCACCCATTTTTAAAGCTGCTTTGTAATTTTGACACCAAATAGGCTTCGTTTGCTGTTTAGACCCCGTTTTACAGTTTTAAGTGAAAGCAGAGCCACTCTGTGTCCTGGCGTGTTGAAGGTTGCGTCAGCACCTCTAGTATGAACCAGTAATCCGGGTGTCCGTCAGCCGTTATGCTTTCCCTGGTGCCCCCATTCAGTGTATGGGCGACAATCCAGGCACTCATCTCTAAGCTGTAAATTTTCCAAAAGGACAAATGAGAAAACGGCTGATTGACTATTAAATTCGTAGTGGAAACAAAAGAATAAAATATGCTTGTTAGGAAGTTTAGAATCGGTAGTACCACATGGCTGCTGGCCACAGAATTTTTTTTGGTAAGGATAGTTTCCCTTACTACTTTTTTTGGCAGCCTCTTAATAAATCTTAAATCTTTTTTTTTTTTTAATGATAGTATTGCTTTAGACTTCTGCTTAGTCACATTTAGTTCTGATCACTTTTTTCTAGACTATAGTTGTTAGGTTTCCTAGTCATAACAATTTACAAGAGAATCTTTAGTGCAAACAGGACGATGGTTGAAGTGTATACAGAATGCTGACGCCCTCAACTCCACATCCAAACGAGCTTTATTGTATAATCTCTAGGGTGATTTCACAATTCCTGTTTAAAATCTACAAACATATAGATATTTCATATAAAGCAGTTTGCTTTTTTGATATCAGTATGATTTATTGAGTAAGCAAAACGCCAGGACATGCAGATGGCCATTTGCTGACATTTTACTGAGAGGAGTTTTGTGATAAATGAAATCTTTCCATCCCCAAAATACTTGATGCAATAGTTAGATCCTTTTTCAAGGAATATTGTTAACATCATTCATATACTGCCCTAAAAATAGCTGTATTTGTAACATGAGTCACTGGCAGTTTTGAAACGGCAGTGCACCGTATGCTAATGACAGGTGAACATTATTATTTTCCGCTGACAAGAGGTTCTTTTAAGAGTGTTTTGTATGTAACTCAAATTTTTTTTTACTTTATTATAACAATCTATTTTAAAAGGCATTATTAGAAAACCTTAGGTGGTAGTTTAAGATAAACTAAACTACCTGAACACTTGCAAATCTTAGAAAATCTGAGGTACAGTGATTCTGAGTTCAGACAGATATCAGCTGTCATATTTTGAGTCCCTACCTTAATTGGGAAACAATTTCATTGGGAAGCCTCATAATGCTCTTTCCTCCAGGGAAGGTTCAGCTTGTTGCTTGAAATGAGTTGATACTGATGCGTGTTTACAAATAGCTCAGCAAGCCTGGAAGTGACTACAGTCATACCCTCTTCTGGCTTCCTCGAAAACAACAGAAGTAGAACAAATGCAGTTTTGTTTAACCTAAACAGCTTAAGAAATGGGTGGAAAATTAACATAATACCAGTTAGCACCCAAACATTCTCAATTAATAAGCCGGGGAAAACCAGGTATAACTTATATCAAGATCTTCACAATGATTTTCTCTTAAAATCTCCCTAGCTTTTCAAGTTCCCCAGATTTACTTTTACAAGGGAAATTTTAAGTTTGTAAAGCAAATATAATTGCTCTTTTGCTCACATTTTTAGAAGGGTTGCAGTCTCCAGGGAGCCACTTAGATCAGTCTTTGGCATGTAAGGGATTTGATGGGTGTGTGAAGTCTGACCTTTAATAAAAAATGTCAAAACAACAACAAACAAACAAAAGCATATATCAAACAATAGGTTATACCTGCTATCAGGAAAACATTTCAGGAATTTACTTCAAGTTTCTGTTTAATTGGAAGGCTGCTTAGAGAGACCATGGATTCATCCAGTGCTACTAGATATACTAGCAAAATGGATTGTAGGTTATGGACATAATTACACATTTGCACATTCTAGGAATCTGATGCTTCAAAATACAGTCCCTAGAATACCACAGCAAACTTCTGTATGAACTGTGCTAAATTACAGTGTAATCCTATAGTAAGGCAGAGTAGTGTGAAAAATACATGAGCTCTGTTTACTAAAGGACCTGGACTTGACCACTTAGCAATCATGTGACCTCATACAACTTAATTAACTTCTTCAAATGATTTGTTGTGAAGACAAAATATATGAAAATATCTGCTCATAAGGGTAGTGTTTCATCCTCATTATATATTCAGAAAAAGCAAATCCAAAGTGATTATTTTTTTTATCAATGATTGAGGAGTTTCTTTTCTTAAGTAGTGAACTTTCTTTGCATTAAATAATGAAATACTTTGTTAATTTCAAAATTAAATCTTGATATTCCTTTTCTGGCATTTAACAATGCTCTTGGCAGATCATGATAACAAAACTATTATCCGATAGCTTCTTTTTATGGAGCACTACTACAGGCCCAACACACCACTTATTCTCAATGTCACAGTACATTTGCAATACAGTTAATGTTATCTCCATATATGATTGAGGAGACCAGGGATTTTAGCAAGTTTGCCAAGGTCACAATTAATAGGTGGTAGAGACAGGTTTTTTACCAAAAGCATTCCAGTTATTAATGCTAGGAAACAAACCACCCCAAAAGTTAGTGGTGTAAAATAACCATTTTATTAATGCTCTGCTCCAGGCTGTCTGGGGCCTTAGGGATGGTTTGAATGGCTGGGGACTGGGTTATTGGAGCAGCAGGATCCTCTTCGAAAGGGTTTCACTCAGGGGTTTGGTAACTTGGTGGGAATGACCGCAAGGCTGGGCTAAGCAAGGATTCTCCCTGAAGTGCCTACGCTATGGACTCTCCAACATGGTGATCTCAAGATAGTTGGACTTCTTACAGGATGAATGGTTTCCCTCAGAGCAAGGGTCATAAGAGAACCAGGCTTTCTAGCCTGGGAAATCATGCAGTATCTCTCCCAACACATTTTATTGGCTAAAAAGGAGCCATATGGCCAGCCCAGATTCAAGGGGAGGGAAACTGGACTCTACCTCTTGACGGAGGAGTGGCAACTTCCCATTGTAGAAGATAATGTGGGATAAGAGTTATTGTTAGGATCATCTTTGGAGCATACAATCTGACACTCAGGAGTCTAGCTACAAATATACATTCTTCATTGCCTCTGAAGAGCAAAGGTAATTACGTAAGCTTTACCTAAGAACTTTGGATTTATTATATACATAATGTCAGGCTAGGGCAAAAACTGCTCTCAGCCAACACATGGCTTTAATTATCCATCACTTGTATGGGGTCACTATGGATTGGGGATCAAGTGAAGTCAAGAACCTAACCTGTTCACAGATAGGAAACTTTGTGTGTGTGTGTGTGTAAAACTTCAGGTCATCATTGGTTCACTGTCTCAAATGGCCAAGGCACAAACTGATTAAGAATCTGTTCTGTAATCTGCTACTTCATGTTACCTGATAAAATTTTTACTTTTTTTTCCTAGAAAGTTTTGAATGTGTCTGATGAGATATGCCCTGTACATGAACACTACAACATTAAAATTCCACACAGCAGCCAAGTTGCATAGGCGTTGCAGAGTTTTTTTTTGTTTGGTTGGTTTTCTTGTTTTAATAACGTAATTCTTCTCTTGATAGTTGTCCATATATTGAATCACAGAATCTTAGCACATTTGGTGTAGGAGAGACTTTTAAATTAATCCAGTCCGATCACATTTATTGCCCTGGATAAGGAAAATAAAGCAAGCTACAATGTTAACGATTCAATAGAGAAGTTCCATTTAGCCAAAGTAGTTTTGAAGGTTGTGTTTCAGGATTTCCTATAGTATTGCAAATAAGTATCTCTTGGTGCTTGAAGGACTGTTGAATAGTATGAATTTTGAATGAAGAGGCTTACGACTACATGTGAAATAGAGGTCCACTTTTTATAAGACTATTTATCATCCATGATTTAATTGAGTTTAAACAGTTTTCAAGGAAATATACTTAGAATCATACCATGATAGATCAGTTAGGTTTTCGATATTTGTTATCATCAAATTTGCATTGTTATTGTATTAGGGTTCTCCAGAGAAACACAACCCACAGGATATGTGTGTGTGTGTTTGCGTGTATGTAAATATTATGAGATTTTTTATAGGAATTGGCAAGTCCAAATTCCATAGGTCAGGCCACAAGCTGCAAACTCTGAAGAAGGTTTCGATGTATTCCCCAGGAGAAGCTGTCTGGCTCAAGTAGAGAGGGGAATTCTTTCTGACTCTTGAAATCATCACTTCCCCCTTTAAGGTCTTTACTGATTGGATGAGACTTCTCTCATTGCTGAAGGCAGTCTCCTTTGTTGATTGTTGATGCAATCAACTGACTAATGATTTAAATCCAGGAAATACTTTCACAGTAACAACAATCAGGCCAGTTCTTGTTTGACCAAATAGCTGGACTACATAACCTAGCTAAGTTGACAGTGAATGTAACCACATCACAGTTATCATGACTAGTTCTTAAAAATGAACACTTTCTCTTTTAAGTTTCATCATGGTAGGGTACTTTAAAATACATGCTTAATTTTAACTGGAAAAACAATTCTAAAAGTATGTGGAAGCCAGCCATGTAAGTTTCTTAAATTGAATAAATTAGTGTAAATTTTCACTAGAGCAACCTATTACTGCATTTTGTCTTAAAAAAAAAAAAAGATATATTTATTTATTAAAAGAGATTGATTTTTCTTTAAGCAGAATTTTGGCCACAGTTACATGTCAGAGGCACTGACAGTTAAATTTTACCAATCTTTTCAAAGTATTGAATCATCTCCCTTGAAAATTAGACAAGGATTACCATGTTTGCTTCTAAATTTATGTGGGATTTTGAGACACCAGTGGATCATCAGTTTCCCTGTTCTATTCTAGTCTTCCCTTTGGCACCAAAGACTCCCATTTAAAAAAAGAAAAAAAACCCTCCAACAATGAGGCCTCCATGGTTTCCCAAAGAACCAGGAAAATAAAAATCTAGAAGATCATCCTTGTCTCTACTAACTTATGAATCATTGAGATTTTAAATGATAGTTTAATGAGCCACGTTTCAAGGTAATGTCACCATGTTTCAAGGTAACGTCACAAGTATTTGTACTGACTTTTCAAAATGTATGTTCACAAGCAAAAAGAATAAAAAACACAAATAGAAGTTTGATGCCAGAATCACATATTCTCTGCATATAAAAAAAGCAGCTCGTCCACAATATAACTTAAATTTTCATTGAAGAGGATTTTATTCCTGTAATGTTGAAGGTTCCTAAACCAAAATCTTAGCCAAACACACCCATAGTACTTTGTGAATGAAACCTGGAATCTATTCCTAGCACCACTAGATGACTTAAAGAGAGATGGAAATGACTTCTCCCCTCTGTTTTCCTCTTTTCACATGTAAACCCACTGAGTTTATGTCATTGAAAAATATTCACTGATTTCCTACCAGGGAGTAGACGTGATCCTGGCACAAATCAGCCAGTCTGTGTGCCAGGCACCGTGCTATGTGGTGAGGGTCAGAGCGACGAATGAAACAATTGATTTCTTGCCCTCAAGGAGCATGTATACTAGAGGAGAAAATATATTTTGAAAAGTAATGAAATAATATCAACGTAAATTCTACTTGCACAGAGGGGTATAAGAAGGGATGGATCCACATCCTAAAGACACTTGATAACAGGAAGCACTAGTTGACCAATTCCATCCCTCCATATTTACTAAGCAATTACTAAGCCAGCTGCTTTTCTTCTACTCTTGGCTCTGATTATTATTAGCTGCCCTATAGCCATTACAAAACCTTTTTAGTTGCCTAGAGGAAGGTCACCCACTCAGTCCTGGCGTGGGTTTTCTCCTTCCTGCTTTTCCAAATAACCAGGTTTCCCAAATTGTATAGGAATCACTGAGAAAAGAAACATCAACTCAAAACAACTCAGGGCTTGAATGAAATTGTTGTCATGGGTTGAAAATTAGTAACCTGCCTGGCACTTGTGGGGAACCAGAACTCTAAAACTTTGGCAAGCTGGACCTGCATTTTGGTCATTTGAGTTGTTGTATCACCTATTTGGATGGTTACCTAGGGTCATTTATGTAACAAAACATCAGTTGACACTGTGCTTTCCATGCAAACTTTATCTGTGAATGGGCCTAATGAGTAAGACTCTAAACCATCATGTTGCCAACTTGATGAATATGGGTATCTGAAGTAGCTGCTTCTTCAGTAATCCACTTCACATAGCACAGCACACCAGGTGTCTACATTGTTTGTCATGTTATAAAAGACAAATGCATATTTGCCCCAAATATTTGTTTGCATGTGAAAAATATTAATTTTGATACCAGTTTCAAAAAAGAGGTGATGTGGTCGTTTTAATTTTTGAAATTAGAATCTGAATTTTTCTTTTGGCTTCTTTCGTTTGTGTCTACACCATGGTGTAGTGGAAAATTAATGCAAAACTGACAGATTTAGGTCAGAATGCAATTTAGCCAAGAAAACAAAATTTAAACTGCCTCAGTAATGGTTTCTGTTTTCCACTTCATTTGCAATATGCAGACTAATGTAACATTAAGTATATAAGTTGATACTTCCAGAAGTGTTTAGGCTATTAAGTCTACACATTTTTCCTTCCTTTTACACAAAATAACATCAATGGTTTGATTCCTTCTTCATATCTGAGGATATGGCCCTTCTGTCCAAACTCCAAAGTAGGTGGCATTTATCTTCTTAAAATAAATTCTTAAGTTAACATTTGAAGAAAATAATGAAATGCCATACTTTTCCTGACAAAGTGAACTAGTTGGGAAATAGACATGATCTTTGGCTGGAGAGATGAATAAGAATGTGGGTTTGAAATCTTTTTTTGTAGCTGAGCTTTGTTTCCTTAAACAAATACAAACCTGATGGTAGAAGGGAATTGGTGATCCTGAATTAACTTTTGTGCGTTCTCACCAAGATAACTAAAATCATTTTAAATGCTTTGTTCTAAATAGGTCCTACAAATGAATAGAGGTGTTTAGAATAACTGAATGTTTCCTGGGGATGAGTGAAATGATCCAATTTATTTGGTGAATTGGGGAGCATTTGTAGATACCTCTGAAGGAGTGATGTCAACTTGATAGGTAAGCTTTCAATGCCAAGTTGTCCAGTGAATGATTTTGATCACTGTTATGGCTATCATTTTGGTTAATATGGCTTCCTTTTGGGGAGTTCAAGGATGAAAATATAAGATAGACATCTGACAAATGTGGATGTAATTGTAAAAGTTATTAAAATCAGTATGTCAATTTGTAATGAGAATTATAGAAAACTGAAAACTTTAGAATACATTTAGGGAACTAGTACCCAAACAGAGAGAACTGAATTTATAGGGTTAAAAACCTGTTTCTTCATTGCTCTTTAATTATATCTAATTTCCTAAAAGAAGTAGCAATTGTGTACTCAGGGATTTACATACAGTAGAACTAATCTTGGTGTATAAACAATATCGACTGAGATAAGTAAATTAGCCAGTATTTGACAAGGAAAAGGTTTGGAAATGAGATGGGTAGAGGAAAGCTGTAGGTACTGGTGTGGTACATTGACCTTGGCTCAAGTGTGGGAAATGAATCTTCATTAAGAATTTGCCTTTCCTGAAAATTGGAAGTATATTTGACATTTGATGTTCCTAGGGCAATGTGAATTCTCCAATTGGGCAGTTATAATATAGCCCATAGAATTTTCTTAATGTGGTTGTGATTTCATACTGGTCTCAAGTGTTAAACCTCTAATGTAAGTCAGCACAATTTTGCAGAATACTAAAGCATTTATAGATGTCGGAAACTCTGGTGCCAGCTAATAAAAATACCTTGAAAGAAGACTTGGATTTAATTCCTGAGTTGCATATTAACATTGCACTTAACGTTATAACATGGAGACTGTCCAGTTTTTATTCTGTAACTGCAGGGGGAAATATAGCATTTTATATATTTTTTTCCTGTTAATTTTTACATTTCTTTTCTGCTATAGAAAGCACTAATATAGAAGCACGCATTTACTTTGACCCTCAGCTTCCATAGGTGCAGTTCCAATGCCTCCAGGGTGTCACTGTGCCAATTTTGCCAAAAAACCTGTTAAGTGGAGCTTGGCATCCTCATTTCAGGTTTGGTTTCCAGATCTCAAACATTCCTCTCGGCCCATTCAATATTGATTATCATCTGTTCTATCAGATTTTAGGAATTAAATTCCAGATATCAAATCACCTATCCTGACATTGAACAGTGACCAGTTTCAATTGTGCAGAGCACTGCAATTTGTAAAACAGCACCCTGGCCATTGATGTTCTGCAAAGTTGGTTTATGTTCACTGCACCGCTACAGTATTGGTACATCATTTATAGAAATGTGTAAAACTAATGCAGAGTAATAAATCTCTAAGGACTCCTAACACTTCATCTGACTGTAATTGGGGAACAAAGATTGATATAGAGATTAACCGGTTATGAAAACTTAAAAGACATAAGTTTTTGGAGAAATGGGGCTGAAAATTGAGAATTTCTGGGCATTTTAATCTGTTTTGCAAGCACTGAATATGGGATAGCAAGTATTCACGGCATTCAACCTTTTAATGGAAAAGCCATTAGTGAGAGAAGTGTTCTGGTCATTTATTATAATATTACTGTAAATTTACCAAAGTCTCATTAAATATAGCAAAACGTTTTATATGTATATGTCTTTGTTAAATCTAGTATTGGACTTTGGTTGGTAAGTAAATATCGATTTCTTTTTCTGTGTAAAAATGAAGCCCAGTCTATTATTCTGATGACCATGAGTAGATCTCTTTAAAAGTATTTTTCACCTTTTAATTTTATTCCCCATATGCTAGTCTTGTTTAGATGTACTGTGCAGGGAGAGAGATGGAAATGGTAATCACCACTTGACTTAGCCACAGTAAGTATTCATGATTCCTGACTCGAGCTCACCTCTAAAACAAGCCCTATGTTTGGGCAGTGGTTTCCAATTGTTTACTGAAAGCGACATAATACCACAAGCACTTTTCTCACCTCCAAATTGGTCTGGGCTGAATCTAGAAAAGTGCCCTGGGCTTCCTTGACTATACTAGCCATACCTAACCAATTTTTCAACTGGTGGATTGGTTAGTGATATAAAGCTTTGGACCAGGACAACCTGCCTGATTGAATCATTCTAAACGGATATGATAACAGCAATTCCAAAATTTGCCGCTGTCCACCAAAGATATTGCCTCAACAATTCAGCCTAAGCCCCAGTTTCTGGCCAAGACAATAACGGGCATGGCCCCTTCTTGGTTGTTCATGGGGGAAACAATGGCTGTTCTGTTTGAGGAGGCCTATCTCTGGTTCTGAACCAAAGGGAAGGGTAGCAGTAGCAAATAGTGGTGATGCTAGTGACTCTTCTTTTGGACTTTATGTCTCTCATGAAGGTTTTCTCATTGGCCACAACCTCAGCTCTATAAATATAGGACATTGAGAAGAAAATCCAGAACTGGTTGTGTTCATCTACTTTTTAGAATTATTTCCCTTGCTTTGAGAGGTGCCTTTCCTAATTAAGTCCTGGTTGCTTTTAATAACTGCTGTTCTCCTGTGGTGGCTTCTGGTAGTTCATTTTATTGGTTTTCCATATGAAGTACAGTGCTACTATTCTAAGGAAATTCAACATCATGTGAGATTAGGATTTTTTTGTGCGACAGTTTTCTGTTGCTTTTTGGATAAGCCTCACTTTGCATTCTTGTATTACACATTGATCAAATTAGCTTCATTATTTAATTATTGTTTGAGAGGCCTTTGCCAGAAAAAAATTCAACATTTGAAAATGGTATGTAAAATACGACCAGGGGTAGACAAACCACAGCTTGTGGCCAACACCAGCCCACCAGCTGTTTTTGTAAATAAAGTTTTAGAAAAACACAGACACATTCATTTGGATGCTGTCTACAGCTCTTTTCACATTGCAGGTCAGAGATGGGTAGTTGCAATAGAGACCATGACCTGCAAAGCTGAAAGTATCTACTCTCACCCTTTACAGAAAAACTTGGCTAACTTTTTCTTTTAGTGTTATCTTTACAAAATGCAAACAAACAAATGGATTGGAGCTAGCCTTTGATGATATGTAAGAGAAAAGTGATCAGCATTAATTCCTGTATTTATTTTGGATTGAAAATGAAAATAGTCAAATGTGTGGTATTTTTTGCCTGTTTAGCTTAACAAGAGAAAACCATCTGTACTTTTAAGATCTTTTAAAATATGAGTGGATATTTAGTTGCATC
>JAQZBX010092075.1:0-12317 GCA_029593785.1 Cabassous unicinctus
AATCTAAATTCTTTTTAGCTGTGACTGTATGTCAAGACTCTCATGAAGACGTGTTCATTTATAGATAGACACCTCTATCTGCAAATTAGGCCCTTCCCAAATGCTGTGAAACACTTAGTTCTTCAAAACCATTAAGATTGTTAGCTTTGGTTGCAGATAAGCAGAATAAACAAACCCTTTTCCAAGTGGGCACTAGTTCTGCTGCGGTTGGTGAGTTTTGAAGTCTCAAAAACTGCTTATCCCCCAAACCGAGAACCTTCTAATGGGCTTTGTCGTTTTGTTTCTCACCGGTGCAGATAACAGACTGTTCCTATGTTGGGGGTGAATAGTTTTTAATGGTTTCCAATTTGAATTAATTTTCCACTTGTATATAACTAGCTATCCACCTATCCATCAACATATGCCCAATAATAGCATTAATTCGCGTACAACAAACACCTTTTACTCTGAATCAATCAGAATATAACTGCAAATCAAGTTTGGAAATGTATTTCTAATATTTCAGGAGAAGGTTGATAAGGTTTCCTGTTAATTCACTAGTTTTGATGATTTCCTCTAGCCCAGTGGTTCTCAAGGGGCAATTTCGCTCCCTGCAGGCATTCGGCAATGTTGGAGCCATTTTTAATTGTACAATCATTGGTAGGGGTGTGAGTAACAGGGAGGTTTGTCTTACTTGGCATCTAGTAGGTTAAGGCCAGAGATGCTGTTAACTACCCTAAAATGTACTGGGTGGTCTTCTACAACAGATAATTATCTGACCCAAAATATCAATAGACTGAGAAACTGAGTCTCACCTTATTCTTATTTGAAACCATTGGGAGAAATAATTGCATTCTTTAAGGCTAATTCTGCAAGCCATAGTTTTGAATTTCAACAGGATAAGCACAATCCTACAAACTTAGTTCATCAGCAAAGGAGGGGAATCAACAACACTCTCCCAATGGCTTTTGTTATTTCATAATGAGACAAATCAGAAGTTTGACTTCCTTTGATTCAGTTTACACGCTCTCTCTTTTTTTAAATATATCTTTTAATTTTTTGAAAAAGAAACATAGATTACATAAATTTTATATTTAAAATATAGGGATTTCCCATATACCCCACTCCCTGTCCCTCCCATATTTCCCCACATCAACAAAATCCTTCATTAGTGTGGTACATTTGCCACAATTGATGAACACATCTTGGGGCATTGCCACTAAACGTGGATTATAGTTTACATTGTAGTTTATACTCTCCCACACATTTTTGTAAGTTATTACAAGATATACAATGGCCTGTACCTGTCACTGCAATGCCATTCAGGACAATTTTCCAGTCCTGAAAATGCCCCCAAATTATACCTATTTTTCCCTTTCTCTTCAGATCATCCAGTGGCCACTGCCTCCACATCAACAAGAAGAGTTCTTCCATTGCTAGGATCACAGTAAGTCTATAGTAGAATAGCAGTAAGTCTACTCTAGTCCATCATTCATTCCCCAATCCTGAGGATTCTGTGATGGTGAAGCCTACGCCACCTCTAATTGAGAAGGGGCTTAGATCCCACTGGGCAAATGGATGGGACTATTTTGCTTGCAATTGCAGACTCTGTCTGTTGCTTGAGATGGTCGTTGTCAATCATTATCTCCTTGTTAGTTGTCCTGCATGAGTCCAATGAACTGGAGAGTAGGTGTTGCAACTCTGTTGAGATTCAGGGCCCAACTGGTACATGGACAGCCCAAAGATTTAAGTCTCTTGGACATAAACCTATCAACTATAAAACTAACTATAGGTTCAGATAGAAGGGTCAGAAAAGCCATGTGTAGGTAAACCAACACTGAGTCCAACTCTGACACACTGGGAAGCATAAATTCCAAAATAGGGCCCACTTGCAGGCACCAAACTCCTGAGCTGTCTGCCCTGCCGTATTGTCTGGAGGTCTCCAGAGCCCTCAGGAACCCCTCTATTTGAGGGAATACTTACTTTGGTAGTCAATGAGTTCTTGCTGAGATGTGTATAAGTGTAACTTCTGGAAATGACCTCCCGGCTCACTTTGAAGTCTCTTAGCCATATAAACTCATTTGCCTTTACCCTTTCTCATTTTTGGTCAAGGTCTTTTTTCCAGTTGCATTGCTAGTTGGCACTTGGTAGTAATCCCTCGGTGCCAGGGAGTCTCATCCCTGGGAGCTATGTCCCATGCTGGGGGGAAAGTAATGCATTTATATGCTGAGTTTGGCTTAGAGAGAGGCTGCATTTGAGCAACAAGGAGGGTCTCAGGAGGTAACTCTTAGGAACTCTATGATGCTAGACTAAGTTTCAATTTCAAAAGTAAAGGTTCATAAGTACAGTCATCACTATCAAGGGTTTGTTAATGGCCCATTCTCCTTCTAGTCACTGCCCTTGTACTCAGGGGATTCTTGTTGTTCCATTAGAGAATGTGGCAGAGCTCCCCAGGATGGGGATTTGATATTCCTTTGGTTATTGTGTGACTCTCCACCCACTGTGACAATGCCCCATGAACACTTAAACACATTCATATGCCTTATAGGTATGCCCCAGGTGAACCTCCTCCCATGCATCCTCCATCTCTTGACACCCTGTACCAGTGATCTTCCCCTGCCTCAGCTGTAACCCTTCTGTGATCCAAAACTTCTTCAAAATTGAAGCCAACAAAATAACTGAATACAATTAATAGGAAAATGATATAATAATTTACAAAATAATGAATAAAATACAAAAAAATTTAAAGTTTGAAATAAAAAAAATAAAAATATAAAATTTTAAAAAAATTTGTATTATGTCTTTCATCACTGTAAGGTGTATTGTCTTGTATATACAGTGATATTTTCTTCTGTTTATTCCCCCAGTGTCTTATTTTTTTCATTTTGTCTTCAACAAAGCTTTAGTTTACAGAAAAGTCATGTACAGAATATAGGTGATTTCCATATACCCAACATCCTCCCTTTTTTCCCCTTTCCCTTATTAATAACATTTTACATGTGGATGGTACATTTGTTACAATTGATGAACAAATATTGAAAATTGCTACTAACTATGGTCAATGATTTACATTACAGTTTAGATTTTGGACTATACACTTTTAAAGATTTTGATGAAGTTTAACATGGTCTATATCATTCATTGCAAGATCATGCAGAACAATTCCATCACCCCAAAAATGTTCCGTGTTCCATCTATTCTATTCCTCCCTCCCCCTCCCCTCGGGACCCATGGTAACCACCAAGATTAACTCACTGAAGGACAGGAGATTCACAGTTACTTGCAAACAACGTTGAGGGCTTGACACAC
The DNA here is from genome assembly GCA_029593785.1 of Cabassous unicinctus. Lineage (NCBI taxonomy): Eukaryota > Metazoa > Chordata > Mammalia > Cingulata > Chlamyphoridae > Cabassous > Cabassous unicinctus. Next base: position 3,289 of record JAQZBX010092075.1, read on the forward strand.
TGGCCTGTCCTCCTCTATTAAGCACTGCCTGTACTCCCAAAAGACTCCTGCCCCTCTATCTGAGATCATAGCAGGACTCCCCAGGATGGGAGTCCAACACCTTCCCACTTATTATGTGAGTTTCCACCCACTGATATAGCACACTATGACAAGATGAACACTACACACTCTGTAGAAGCCTGCCCCAGGTATGCCCTGTCCTGCATACACCCCACATCTAACACCTTATATCAGTAACCCTCCCCTGCCATATTTGCCAAAAGAACATTCCTAACGTTGTAGTATCAACCACATTCCCACAAATTCCCATAGTTCACCTGCTCCCTCTCCCAACCCTCTCCCCAGTTCCATAGATTGTCCAACCCATCCTCCCTACCATATGCCCTCACAGACCAGCACCACCCAGCCCAATAGCATCACTGCACCACCATTATGCCCATCCACTGCACAACTACATGCTTGCACTTTTTCATAGATTTTGTCCATATGGACATTGGCTCACAACCTTCTTCTCCTTCTCTGTCTCCTGTAAACCTGTCTTCCAGACTCTAGCTCTGTGATTCTGCTCAATTTGCTTAATTCATATCAGTGAGGTCATGTAATATTTGTCCTTCAGTGCTTGACTGGCTTCACTCAACATAAGGTCTTCAAGATTCACCCATGTTGGGAAGCGGATGTGGCTCAGATGCCTGGGCTCCTGCCTACCACATGGGAGGTCACTGGTTTGGATCCCAGTGCCTCCTAAAGAAGACAGCAAGTTGGTAGGATGGGTAGGCATGACAAGCTGACACAATAAGAGACACAACAAGGAAAAAAAAGATTCACCCATGTTATCCCGTGTGTTAATACTGCATTCCTTCTTACAGCTGTGTAATATTCCATTGTATGTATATACCACAATTTGTTTATTCATTCATCTGTTGATGGACATTTGGGTTATTTCCAACTTTTGGCAATGGTGAATAATGCCTCTATGAACATTGATGTGCATTTATCAAACAGATATATTACAGGCTTTCTTGATTTTATTTTAAATGTTGTGTGTATATGTGTGTGTATGGATGGGAACAACATCATAATCTTTTCAGTGTTTAAGGTTGCTAAAGTGTTAACATGGACTTGGCCAGTCAAGTGGAAAGGTAGAAGAATGACCAATACAATCATCATTTCTTGTTAAAGCATCAGAATTTGGGTGACATTGTGTTCTTCTCTAACTTTTTCCAGAATCTTCCTGTAAAGGTTTTCTTATTTTAAGTCCTTTGCTCACCCTATTCCACTTTCCCCTATTAGAATTCTATCCATACTACAAGGCCTATCTCTCTATGTAGTCTTTTTTAATTAGCCCAAGAAAAATGTGAGGTTTAAGGTTAAGGTTCTTCCTTAAAGCAGTTTTGTGGATTCCTGCACTCTTCCTGCACTCCTCTGTCATTTAAAAAAATGTATATATAACTTATTTTAAAAATACACATAGTCTCATCAAGTGAATTTAAATTTTCTAAGGTAAGGCACTATATTTTATATCTTGTGTGTTTCTCTTAACATCTATCGAATGAACATGCATTTAATAAGCACTCAATAAATTTACAGGTTTTCCTTTTCCATGGCATTGAAGACCATTGTGAAGATATTATCAAAATAACACTCCTTATTATTGAGGAAATGCACGTCTATAATCTGTTAATGGAATTATGTATTGTTCCTCTTTATTTTCACTGTTCCTCAAATATTCTCATTTGGATTATTTCACTGTGCTATAAAGAGCCAGAAAAAGATAGTTTACGTATTAGCTAAAGCTAGAAAGACAGAGAATCATAGAGACATGAAATATTCTGTATAGTTTGGTGTGTTATAAAGTGTACTCTTTCCCACAGAATGTTCTTTCCCATTAATGAAAACTCGGGAGGGAGAGAGGTGGAGGGTGAGAGGTGAGGAAAGATAAGAATTTGGATGTGTGTTTCTCACAGGGCACCAAGTGGTGGGAGACTTTGACCTGGACCCCTGGAGCTTATCTCACATATTTGTTAATGATGTGGAAGAAGGAACACATAGATTTTAAACTGTTGACTGCAACACAAACCGCATATGTGAAAGGGTAACTATGAAACATGAAAGCAAGGCACCCAGTTTTGCAATTCTGCATTTGTTGTTTTTGAAAATTTCCCTAACTATGTTCATACCATAAAGAACAAATCAAAATATGATGAGGTAAACATTCTATATAGTCATGCGATGAGATCGTGGTTAAATACTAACATATTTCTTTCTAGTATTCCCTTGAAAGTGTTTTCTTCTATCGTTTTCCAGTTTACAAGTAGCTTTACTCTTCCCTTCTCAGTACTAAAAATTCTTTTGGACTGTTTGAATTTTCATTTCCAAACCAAACACACAATTATGTATTGCAGATGTGAATTCTTTAGATTAAAAATAGGATCATAGTTTAGAGATAAGGTCTAGCAGTAAAAATGTTTGCAGGGTATACTTGATCAATTATATAACATTTAATATCCCCCATGTGCTTACACTGTTGCCCACTATGCAAAATAATTCTTGTTGAGTTCTTTTGCTCTTGAGGAAACTTATCCATCTTTATGACTCTCTTCTCAATATTAACCTGGAAACTAGCTTAATTTTACCATAGGGATGTTGTACTTAGTTACACAGTCTGATGCACACACACATTCGCACACACACACACACACATATATAAGATTTTATATTTGGAAAATACCAGTTATATCATAACTCAAACACATTCCTCAAAAACAGGAACAGTATGTAAGGGTTTCATAGTAGGTCAAGCATGCTTAATGTAAGCTTTCTGTACACTTTAAGCCACTGAAGAATAATCAGTGCATAACTGAATCATTCAACTATATAGCCAATTTACTTGATGACCTAAGAAAGATATTAAGACCTGATTTATTGAGAGCCATAATCAGGATTGTTTCTACTGAAGAACAATTCAACATCTCATTACGCCTCATTCATTAGCCTCACAGATGACTCCAGATGAAATTTCTTTTAAAATGATAACTCATTATTATTGCATCAAATTCCCTAATCCATTATTCTGTTTATCTCTGTATTGGGTAAATCAAGACTGCTATTGTGTGATTTAAAATAAAATCCTTAAATTTTGTTCTGAAGTTCCCTCTTACAATCTAAAATCTTATGATATCTCGCACCTCTTTACCTCATTGATTTACAATTATTTTGTCAGCTTTCATAAGTAGCAAAGGCCTGGAGATGTACTTGACCTCTAGATGGGGTATAGGGAGCTCTTGTCTGTATTAATGTTTGAGTTAGTTATTGGTGCTTCACCGAATATGGCATTATTTTCCTACTACTTTTCATAAGATTTTTTTGCAGCTGAAGGTGGGAGTGGCTGCAGAGGTGGTCTGGGCCAGTGGCCTCCTGACTGAAAAATCATGGAAAATCTGATGTGAAAGATGGCTATACACAGTGTTATCATCCTTCCTGACTCTTGAGTGAAGACAAGAGGCTATGGCAGTGAGATTTCCATTTGGTTAAATGCATGCTGTAAAAATTCAATGCTTTTTTTTTTTTTTTTGCTGGAAACATTGTATATATACAACCTGTCCATTAGTCACCTCATACATTTTGTTATCACTTCATACTTTATTTTCTTCCTCTGACCTCAGGAAGATTCCCAAGTAATTGTAAAACCCATTAGTATCTCTGAACACTCACAAAAAATCCATAAATGATTTCTTAATGGTCATTACTAATCATTATTAAGCAATCTTGGACTAGCTAGAAGTCATTGTACAGAGACTTTAAAACATCTTTAATATGCCAATTATATTATGCTCTTATGTTAATATGTAATTTCTCTTTTTATTATCTAAAAATGATACAAAATGTTTACCACCCTGTATAACCATAACCAGTGTATTAAATGTGGCAAATTTCATTTTCACTCTCCATTATTACTTGGATTTTCTAGAAAGAAGTAGGTTGTAAACTGCTATAATTTACAAACAGGGTGAGAAGTCCTTCTGATTACACCCCATCCTCCCAACCCTTATCCTCGCTAGGGAGACTTCTGGTTGGTCCCTGGAGTAAAGCAGCTACAGACAAAGGGCTTAGTAATGTTGAATTTAGATACTCTTTCCAGCTCCTGCTGGCACATGTGCCATCTGAGGAATGCTCTCTATTGATGTAGGATACAGCATAACATAATAAAAACACAGGACTTAGAATAATATAGATGGAATTCAAATCCTGGCCCCACCATTTTCTAGTGGTGTGCTTTGGGCAAGTCACCTGTAAAGTAGGATGATGGTAATACTGACCTCAAATGGTTGTTGTAAAGGATGTATGAGACAATTAATAGAAACACCTAGCACAGTGCCTCTTCTGCAGTTAGCACTCAATCAAGTTAAACATTACTTAAATTCATACTTCTATGCCCAAGAAATCATGTCAAGAAAGACTTCTCACACTCTAAGAGTAAGACCTTTGTGCAATCTAGTCACTAAAGAACTATAAGACTTCAGAAGAAATTCCCAAAATGAGAGACCACTGAGGCACAGAGGGTGAGGAATGGTGCTGCTTATTGCAACTTATTTGGAGTCACTAAGTAACTATTCCAGTAAAGGCTCATAGAATGGCCTGCAGTTTCATGCCCTGAGGTCTGTTAGGTATCATCACTTAACTTGGTACCTTAGCAGATCATCTAGACAAAAGTGAAGAGCTGCCATCTCCAATGAACTAAAGTTAAAAATACTTATATTTAGAGGTTATAGGGCTTTTTCAAGGCAATTTATTATTTTTTAGAGTTATAAAAAGAGCAAAAATGGACGTTTTGAAGGCACTCAGCACTTTAAGAGCTGGGAATTTTCATACTCCTAAGTGTATGAGCCTGACTATTCTTAGGTGAAAAAGAAGGCATGGGGAAGGGATTTGTCTAAATGTTTTCCATTCACCCTGGAAAGTGGTATACTGGGGATGGTGGTGTGTCCTAGGAGGATTTGTATCACAGGAGCCTTCCACTTCCCCAAATTTGATTAGGAAGGTATGGACAGATGTGTTCCTATCAGCAGACTGCCATGTAAAGTGCTCATTAGACTAGTTTCTCTTTGCCCAGCCTACTGGAGAGATGAGCAAAGGGAGACACTAGCACAGTGAGGGATAACTTATGCTTGAGAAGAATGATACTAGAGAAACTACTTGACCTTTCCAGATGCCATCATTTTTGACTTATAAGTTCCTCTTCAAGGTCAGTTCCCTTCTCAGCTACAGAAGTTTGAAAAATCGGTTAGGGATGTAGTAATGCATGCTGAGGTAGGTGAACATTTGCCATCTGAAGTCAGCCTTCCTTGATTCAAATTCTAATTTAGCCACTTTTTAAAAGCCTCGTGACCTTGGGGAAGTCTCTTAGCCCCTTAACTCTAATTTCTCCATCTCTAAAATGGGATAAAAATAGGATCTACCTCATAGGTTTGTGTGTGCATGTGTGTGCATGAAATGAGATAATGTAACTAAAGCATTTAGCACAAATTAACTGGAACTGTTTCAATGCTCAATAAATTAGGTTTTTTTTTCGTTGTTGTTCATATTTTTGAGGTACTATTACTTCCATATCAGACAGAAAGCTAATGTAGTGAGAGAAACATTTCTTTGTGTTGATATTGTTGTGACTGGATTCTTAGGGAACCGAGGAACTAAGAGATGGGGGAGTACACCCGGGCCAGGTGTTACTTGAAGCTAAGAAAACCAGCAAATCAATCATAATATGTAGATGCTTTGGATGCTCAGGAGGGTGATGTGACATTGTCCAGGAGTCCAGCACAGCCCCTGTGTCTAGGAACTCGAGTATTTAACACAAAGTGGCCCAAAGAGATGTTGATGAGGATATTGGTGATGCAGGCAGTGACGTAAAAGGCTGGACTTTTCTGGGTCACAAAGCCACGGCCACAAGCTCCAAGCCAGGAACGGTATCTCAGGGGAGTTGCCAGTTTGGATGTAGTTTAGGAAAAATAGAATCCAAGAACCTTCCCCTCCCTTAGCTTTCCAAGGGTTTTTGGAGCACAGTGAAATAATCCTCTCATTTGCTTTCTACTGGGTATCAAAAGCACATTCAAAGGATAGAACATAATTAGGTAGGGACTGGTATTTGATTTGAGACCAATGGGATGGGATGCTATGAACCTTGCTTTTAATTTACCTTCTTTCCCTTCCTCCTTTGTTTTTTTTTTTGTTTTTTTTTTTTGTAAACCAAACTCAGGTGCTAAGAAACATCAAGTAGAAATATCTCTACATTAATTTTGACTAATATAGGCCACTGGGGTGGTTGATAATCATATGATGTTAATTGGCAATGTATTTATCTGGGCTTGTTTATCAGACATGTATTGAGCCCTTACTATATATCAGGCATTGTGCTTCACTGGCATTAGGGTTTCAATGGCACATAAGATTTGGTCCCTGTCCTCAATGGGCTAACAATCTAGAGGGGGATGCAGGAGAGTAAAAAGAAGGTTGCAGCAAAGAAGCTCAGGGATACTTACTACTCCTACATATTAGGGGATATAAAGGTCATTTTTAAAATTTGGCTTATAGGTTATCAGGAGCTGGAGATTGATAAGGGGAGTGACTGCTTATTGGGTAGAGTTTCTGTCTAGGGTGATGAAAAACTTTTGGCAATGGTTGGTGGTGATGGTAGCACGAAATTGTGAATGTAATTATCATTGAATTGTATGCATGAAAGTGGTTAAATGGGAAATTTTGTGCTGTATATATATATAACCACAATAAAATGCTTAAAAATTCCTAGTAGCCACTGTAAAAAAATTAAAATGAGAAGGTGAAATTAATTTTGGTAATATATTTCTCTTAGCCCAATATTGTTGTCACTTTTCACCTCATGCAAAAGACATGGGTTCATGTCTTGGCTGTGTCCTTTCCTTGCTGTGTGGATTCTAAGCTAGTCACTAACCTAAAGTGGGAGTCCCTGAATCTTCTTTCCCTCTTTGGTAAAACTGGAGAAGATGGACCAGGGTCAGGGTCTTTAAGACCTTTCTTTAAAAATTTTCTGCAATGAAAATTAAGAAGAATATGTTCTCCTAGTTTATATGAGTAGAATGTGGGGTAGCATTCATCCCCCAACTGTTCTCAAAGTGCCCAGAATACACTGAGTTAATAACTCCATACTGGGAAGAAGGGTGTTCAAATAACAGTCCCATTAGGCTGCAATCCCATTCTCCCAGAGTAATAAAAACCTCACATTTATGACTTGCATGAAATAAAAACTGTGAGCTTTGGGTGTTTCTGTGAAAAATCTGTCATCTGTCTGTGAAAGCTGGTTTTTATCACTCAGAAGGTTACTGTAATCATCATACCATTTTACACTTTTTTTCCCCCAAGAAACAATGGGATTTTTACATGTCTCTTTATGAGCAATTATGACTCATTTTGTGAAAATATTGTCTTAAGGGGGAAGCAACATGGCCGGGGCAGGGGATATTTCTCAAGCAAATAAAATTTGTACTGGTATCTGCTTCCTTCCCTGTTTCATGGTAAGCACCTTATCTTCCTGAGAACCCCAACTTTCTTTCTCCACCCTTGCTTCAGCCTATCTTCTCATTTAGATTGGTTGGTAATAATTAACGCCTAAGTCTCTGATTATGAATTTAAGAAAATAATCTCACATATTCCTTACAAGAATCCTTACAATGATGATGATACTATTATCTCCTTTTTCACAATAGAGGAAACTGAGACTCTGAGAAATTAGGTAACTTCCCCAAACCATATCTAATAACTGCCAAAGCTGGGATTTGAGCCCCTGTCTCATTTCTCTAGCCCTTCTTATCCATTTTACTACACTTTTTCTGTGGAAGGTTTAGCTGGCTCCAAATGAGGTGATTCTCTTAATGAGGAAAATCCTTTCTGTAATATTGGGCAGAAAAGTGGTGCCTAATTGCTCATCCTCTCCCCTACCCCACCTCCCTCCAAGCAGCTGCCAACAAGCTAAGCCTCCTGTGACATGTGAAGCATATGATTTTCATGTGTTATCCTCCCACCCAGCAAACAATTCACATTTTGCAGCAGAGCATGCTCATGGAGTCATAGGTATTAAAACTGATATACAAACAGTAGTTGATATTTTCTCACGGAGCGTCGCCATGCCCTTTACTTTTTAATGAGTTACCTACTTCAGTGGTGATTGCCCTCACGTGTAAGTTTGGGAGAGCTAAACCTCTTCTTTCTGTCAGGTTTAAACCTTCCAGTATGTGCATTTTTTGAAGCAATTAAACATGAGGTAGATGGGATAAGTGTTTAGTATTTTAGTTTATTTGTTCTAATTGGGAGGATTCCTTTACAGAGATCTTAAAGAAAAATATCTTTCTCTTTGGGAAGTGAATATAGCCGAAGACAGAAAAATAGTTGACCAAGTAGAAAATGACAAAAAGCAGTGACGAATTGAGGCTCCTCATTGACATTCCATATGGCCATTGAGAGAAAGGAAAGTGTGTGGGCATGGAATGCACATGGTCAGTCCAGAGTGTTCATGCCCACATGACTTAACTTTCCGGAGAATGAACAGGAAGAGGAAGAGAGAAGAAGTGAAGAAACACAATAATAAACTTTCCTCCCTGCCCCACCCCCAACAAAATAGTGTTTAATGAATGACCGCTAATGAAACAAGTTTAGAAACATGCCTAAGGGAAGTGGGTGTGGCTCAGTGGATGGAGCCCCTGTTTACCATATGGGAGGCCCGGGTTCGCATCCCGAGGCCTCCTTGTGAGGGCACTCCGGCCTGAGCGGTGTGGTGGGCTGATGCAACAACCTCACGGCAGGAAGTGGGTGTGGCGCAATGGATAGAGCACCCGTTTACCATATGAGAGGCCCCGGGTTCGCTTCCCGGCGCCTCCTTGTGAGGGCAGGCCGGCTCGCGCGGCACCATTGGCTGATGCGGCGGGACCTCACAGCAAGGGGGAGATAAGCAGACACGGAGAGGACATGCAGCGAATGGACACAGCAGCACAAGCAGCAAGGGAGGG
>JAQZBX010092076.1:0-12313 GCA_029593785.1 Cabassous unicinctus
AAAAAAAAAAAAACAAAGACAAATGGAAGACAACAGTCAGGCTATATTGCCCTCTTATGTGCCTACTCATTTCAGGCTCCAAAGTTTTGCTCATGCCATAGTACTCACCAGGAACACATCCTTCTTCTTCCTTTCCCCAGCTCTCCAAACCCTGGTTGCCAGGTCACATTCCATTTACTAACTGCTGTCACTGAAATGCCTGGCCCATTCTCTTCCCAGCTTCTCTGGCACAAATCCTCATGTCTGTAACTCTTGTCACCTCAAATAAGATTATGTTCCTTGCACACAAAAACTGATCTTTAAGCTTCCTTTGTTTGCCATTTAATTGCTAATAATGGTAGGCATGTAGAGGAGGTTCTCAGTAAACATTTTCTGATGTGAAGTGAATATAAAGAACTATTTAAGAAAGTGAAAAAGGGAGCAGATGTGATTCAAGCAGTTGGGTACCCGCCTCCCACATGGGAGGTCCCTGGTTTGGTTCCCAGTGTCTCCTGAAAAAAACAAAAGCAAATGAAAAACCGACTCAGAGGAGCTGATGTGGCTCAGCGGTTGCACATCGGCTTCCCACATAAAAGGTCCCGGGTTCAATCTCCTGTTCCAGTACCTCAAAAAAAAAAGAATACTCAGTGTCTCCATTTTGTATTGTAATATTTTCAGTGATATTTCATGGTCTAGCCATATCTAATTTTATGTTTTGTTCAGTACCTAGCCAATTGGGGGCACTTTTTCAATGTGTCATCTTAATAATATTAATAATTTCTGTATTCTCATTTTTAGTGTATTTCAGTTTTCAGAGTTTATTTCAGAAAAATAGATCAACATTAACAGGTATTAAGTCTCAGAGCTTCAGGTTATCTTGCTTCTCAATTACCACCTCATCTTCTCAAACCCAATTAGTGATTCTTTGGTTGATGAGGAAAAGAGGAAGCTCTTTTCCTTGTTTGGTTGGTTTTAATAATCTTCTTTCATTGTATGCTTTTCATGATCCTCAGTGATTAATTTGGCATTATCTTACCTTATTTTTATTTAACCCTTAAGGCTCTCATTATCAAGACAATTTTATTTGTTTAAAGCTGAGCTTATCAGGACTCTGACCCTATTTACTCTTCTGTGGCACATAGCATCATGACACCACACTTCTGATTCACTGTGCTAATGACAGCTGTCACCAGTCTATTATATTGGCGTTGAGATCTGGCTCTAGTCAGCCTTCACCATAATATAAGTAGCTGGAATGACAGATGATCCTTTCTGCATCATGTTCCACCAAAGTGGAAAGGGGGAGAATGGAATAACCACAAAGAAAAACATGGTCCCCCAGGAGGAAAGAGGCATTAGTGTTGACAGTGAAGAGGGTAAGTAGGCTAGGGTCAAGACGGTTGCTCTGGCAACCACCAGCAAAGTGCTTTATCATCCCTGCAGACCACACCAAGTTCTACATATTGAGCCCACAAGCCTTATTCTCTACCATTTAGCAATATAGACAAATGAAGATGTTCTTGCTTATCACCTCTAGCTTATCATCCTAGCCCTGATAAAAGAAACTGGACTTGAAAATTTTAAAACTGACTTCAAGTTCCAGCTCTGCAGTGGGCAAATCACTGAAACTCAAGTTTTCTCATTGCAAAATGGAGATAATGCTCATTCTATTTTCTTCAAAGGATGGAAGAGAGATTTTAAAAAGTGATAAAAGACATGAAAACACTTTGAAAATTATGTTTTAAATGTATCTTACATGTTAATAATAGGGGAAACTGTGTTTGGGGGAGGGTGTATGGGAACTTTCTGCATGATTTTTCTGTAAACCTACAAAGTCTTTAATAATATATATATATTTAAAAGAATCACATACTATAGGACATATTAGTGTGGTACTGACATACATTCCCCTCAAACCACAAAAAACTGGTGCACAGTTTGAAGTTTCCATTACATGTCACATGGAATAACTCCCTCCACCCCATTTCAGCTTTTCAAGTAGAGAAAGTGATATGGGGATGTTTCAATCACTGCAGAATCCTGTCCTGATCAATCTTGCCTACCATCACACAGCTCTTTTCAATGACCGAATTTGACGCTTCACTTTTATTTGTGGCTCACAAACCTCATTTGCATGACAGTATCTCTAAATATTATTTGGCATTTCAAGGTAAGGTAATCTCCAGGTAGATGTTTCAAGGAATAAACAAAATCTAATATTTTAAGCTAAAACTGGATGATTCTGATATTTTTCTTATAATCACCAAGTAAACACAATATAGAAAAACAGGACTGACAACGCATCTTAACTAGGGAATAAGTTTTCATTTTACAGAGATTAACCCCAGGTTCTTTCCAAAGAACCAGCCTCCCAAGTCGTGAATAAACAAAATTCCATGAACAAAAACACAATTCCATCCACAACTTTTCAGGTGCACATCTACTGAATACTATAAAGTACACATTTATTTGAAGACTGGAAAATTTCTTAACAGATAAGCTCTTCTTCCTCATCTTGATTCTATATTAACACCAAACTATGTCTATAATACCAAATTATGATATAATAAATATCTGGCAGCAAACACTGGAAAATATGGTAAGAAGCCTTCTATGAAAACAAGACAAATCCACATCTCCCTAAGTGGCTCTGTTGCTGTAGCTACCTCAGAACCCAGTGACTTGGGAGTTTTGTGAATCCATGCAATCAAGTCTGTTGCATCAAGGTTTGGTTCACTATTACGACAAAAATAACAAACTCCACCTTATTTATAAGCATAAGTCACACTACCCTTAATTCTGTACTGTGTGTAAAAGTAGCAATGTTGTGATATGGTGAAAACTCACCCGGGGTTTGAGTTTCAATAGATGCTACAGCCAAGTTCTGCTAACCAGAGCGTGGAAGTCAGTCAGACTCTTAAGGGTGAGCTCAGCAGTATCACTTGTGATCAAGAAAATACTCAAAAAGCAGAGGAATGGCATGCAAATTCTGACTACTCATTTGCTCCCAAGAGCAGCAGAGATCCCTCAGAGTTCTATGAAAGACTTGATGAACCTACGCACACAGCCCCACCCCAAATTCCAAACTAAAACTTTCAAAGAAAAAAAAGCAGTCCATTTTTAAGCAACCACTCTCCTCTCCTCCACATGAAATTTACGCTGAAATTAGGAGCCAGTATACAGGCAGATCCTCGGTATCACCTTGGCAGGGCAAAGATTTTTCAGCAGTGAGAACGCAAACTCTGGCGGATCCTATATTTTGTTAGCCCCGGCTGCTTCCTCCCAGCCAGGTCTCTGCATGTTTGGACGTAGGGTGCTGTCTGAGACCAGGACGTACATGAGGCATCTGAACACCTCCGGATAGCGCCTCCCAACCATTCTGGAGTCTCAGGCAGAGAACCTCACCTCCTTCGGGTCTAACCCGCAGGCCTTCTTTCTGAAGTGACCTTTCCAAGGAGCAGTGACCAGCTGAGTCCTGCGGGGGACGGGTCAGGGTCTGAGCAAGGAGGCAGAAATGGTGACATTTCTACCAAAAACATTCAACTGTTTTCTGCAAAGTAGAACATATTTCGGTGGCCACCGCAGCCCCCACTTGCTCCTCGGCTGTTAGGCGCTGAGTGGCAATCGGGACATTGTGATCGATGGTTCTAAAAAGCAAACCGTGGTCTCCGGTAACTTCTCTATCAGCGCTGAGGGCTTGGGAGAGGAGGGATAGAAAGAAAAGCCCACACAAAGGCAGCCAGCCCTGCAAGCTCAGCCAGCACAAAGGCCCGCTCGCTAGTGCAGAGCCGGGAGGCTGGACTGGGGCGAGGAGGGCGACGAGTCCACCGAGGCCTGCGCGCCGCGCCCAGCGCTCCCGGAGCTGCCCCAACGCGCCCCGCGCTCGGGCACAGGGTTTCGCCCGGGACGCAGGGCTCACGGCTGGCGCGCCCGGAGCTGCACAGTTCCCTGGGCGCCCTCGCGCCGCCGGGGTCTCCGGCTCTGTCACTGCCCCAGCAGTCGGTCTGCAGCCGCGGCCACCCAAGGGGCAGAACCCGGGCCGGTTCTCACCTGTGCGCCTTCAGGCGAGCAGCGCGCGAAGGAAAGCGGCAGCCCGGGCGCTCGGCATCCCTGCGGCGGCCCCTGCGGCGGCAGCAGCCTCTCCCCGCTGTCTGGGACGCCAGGGGGAGGGCGCTTGGTTTTGTTGCTTATTCATAAGAGCCGGCCACGGCAAGGGATTGGGCGGCGGGAAGGTGTGCCCGCCCCGACTCCGCTGGCACAGACACACGATGCCTTTGCCCCACGCCCCTAGGCGTCCACTTCTTCGCTTCCGCTCCTGCACAGGGGCACAACTGCGGGGGCAGGTCGCGCTCTGGTCGCGGCGCCTGGGAATCATCCAGGACTACCCCCCCCCACCCCGCCCCACCTCGTTGTCTCGGTTTGTATGGCAGCTCCTCCACCGTACCTACGCAGAGAAGACCAGGGGCACCAGTTTCGCAGGAAGAGCCCGGATTTCTCTGGTTCTCGGTTAGGACAAACGGCACAGGTCCAAGGCTTTAGGATGGTCCTGTGCGAAGGCTTCTCAGACAGAGGTGTGCCCCTATGTAGGATCCTGTAAAGTAGCCCTACATGAAGCAGTCCCTTCTCAATCACTCGGAGAAGTTGAACATAAGTGCTAATAATAATGAAGTACAACTTATTGACCAGTTTCTGGTGACGGGCACAGTGTTGGGAGCTTCACTCCTTTCTTTACCTGTTTTATCTACACAATGACCCTGAAAGGTAGATATTATAACCCCCACTTATCAGAGGAGGAAGCTGAGGCTAAGAGAGGCTGCATAACTTGCCCAAATTCTTGTGGCTAGTGTGGCCCTGTCCGTTCTTAAATCTCTCATGCACTCTTTCCTCTTTCTGTTACTTGTAATTGTGGGTGGAAAGAGATGTGAAGAATCTAAAGGTCCATTCTAGAACAACAACCACAGCACTTTACATTTGCAACCCACTTTTCACATACATTATCTCTTGCAATTTGTAACTACCTTCTTTACAGTAGCTGCCTTGGTTGTGTTTTGTAATTATTTGAAAACACCTTGCAGTCAAAGCAAGAGCTTGTTCACGTTTGACCCCCCACACCTAACACAATGTGCTGATATACGTTGGTATCTTAGCCATTCCATTCCACTTCCCATTAGAAGATACTATCTTCTAATGTCTAGAGAGAGGAATGGAGTGGTTAATAATAATAATTGTCAAATGGAATGTAATTAAAGTCAATTGAACTTATAAGGTTTTCTAAAAATGTGTATTCAATGTAATAGAATATAATGTACTGTAATGTGACCAGGCCTTCTACCTAGATTCAATACCCACTGGGTGGCTAATCCACACCCAGCTTGACCAAGTTGTGTTTCAATTTTATTATTGTCAGTTGTTTGAAACTTAGACCACATCTTCTCATAAAAAGCAATGTCATATAGTACAGTTAGTTTCCAGCTAGGCTGCAAATGTCTACTTGACCCAAATGCAGGTAAATAATAGTACTAATAAAAACAACCTGAGTTCCGGTTGCTAACACCAAAAAACCAAGCAGAATAGAAGAAGATAGCAGGAGGAAGAGATTCCAGCTCCCTTTGCATCTTGTGTCAGCCCTATACACAATTTGACATCTTCCTGCCTCACTGCACCCCTCTCTAACATCCTAGTATTCTCCTCCCTAGAGATCCATAGACAAAAGAAATGTAAAAAATACAAAAACAAACAAACAAATAAAAAAAGGCCCACGGCATGTACTCTAAGCCCATGACTAGTTTCCCGTCTGCTATATCAAATGCCATACAATAGGTTGGTTTAAATGACCAGAATTTATTGTCTCATGGTTTTGGGGGCTAGAAGGCTTACTTCCTCCCATGGTCCGTAGTGTTCTGGTGCTGACTTGCTGCAGTCCTTGGGGTCTCTGGGTGTGTATCTCTGCCTCACATCACACTGCGACGTCCTCTCCTTTCTGGCTTTTGTGACTTCCAGGTCCTCTTTAGAAGGTCTCCAGTAATCTGGATTAAGACCCACCCTCATTCAGTTGGGCAACACCTAAAAATAATATCTGCAAGAGGTCATATTTAAAATGGGTTCAAACCACAGAAATGTGGATTAAAATAAAAACATGTTTATGTTGGGATACATAGTTAAATCTATCTCACCCCACCTACAGAACTGCACTCCCCAGATCTGCCTTACCCTCAAAGTTTTCCATTCTCCAAAATTACCCCCATAGTAGAATTCCCATCTCCTATTTCCTCAATACAAATTACTTTAGCCATTCAGTAAAAATGCAATCTTATTGGAACTCATTTACACTAGTCCTTTATCCTTCCTAAAATTGTTTGCGTTGTTTTAAACCAGGAGTTCTTAACAAGGGGTCAATAAGCTTGAATTAAATGCAAAATAACATTATCTTGTGGGGACCTGTTGGTGTGGGTGTGATATATTTATTACATAATACACAGTATAGTGTGGACTTAGTAAAGGGTCCTTGGTTTTCACCTGACTGGCAAAAGGGTCCGTGGAACAAAAAAGGTTAAGAACCTCTGTTTTAAACTATTCTGGTTAACACAATTTATCCCAACAGCTGTTATTGGTAATGGCAGTAAAGGAATTGATAAAATATAACAAAGATCAGAATAACCAACCCCAAGCACTAGGAGCAAACACTGCCCATTCAAATACCACCCATTTGCTTTTAGTTTTGATAAAGCAGACTTGAGCATTTGGTGTCCTGGGTAAGGCTGCACAGAAATGCTTCACAATACATGAGCTAAATCTCTTTATTCTGATTCCTGTCTACCAAGTAACTGACAGCTTGATTTCCCATATGTATTGGCCATAGGGCTCTGCTCAAATGAGCAGTCTTGTCTGTGTGACCTCAGAGTCTCTAAAAGTATTGTTTGGGGCTATATTATCAGTCTATATGAGCTGGATTGTGTGTTCTTAACAGATCTATTTCTGATGATCACAAAAATTGAGTTTCTGTTGGTGCAAAGATAAGAATTAGACCCTGAGGCAAAAGATCAAGGTAAATGCTACTTTATAAGAGTTCTTGCAAAACATCTGGTAGGACTTCCCCAGACTCTGCACCCACTGTTTGCTCAGTGTATTTTTGTTTTGTTTTGTTTTCATTAGAAACAACAACAGTGATGAGAATTTGAGGAAATAGAAGAAAACAAAATGAAAGAGACACATGATGGAAAGTCTTCTTGGAAGACAGAAATCACCTGGGATCTCCCCTAAACTCCTGAGGTTCAGTCATTGTCTCTCCCTTTATTTTTGAACCTTCTAAAACTCTTACCTTGGATTTTGTTGTTCTTATTGACTCCCAAGTCACCCAACAATGAGGTCCAGCCATGGAAGAAGAACAGGAGCTGCCATGCAGAAGTGGGGGTCATTTGTAAATTGTAAATTCTTTTGTGTGGCTTTTTTCACTTATTTGGGATCTGGTCTGCAAAAGATTGTCTTTCCTTTCTGGCTTTCCTAAAAGCTTATGAGCATGAGCTTTTCTACATTTCCCAGTGTTCACTGCCCAACTATTCCCTGACTCTAATTCTTTTTGGGAGACTTTCTAGTTGCATTTTTTTTAAAGTTGAAATTCATTAATTGTAAAATAGAATTGTTAAGTATACTCTACGCACACTGGGTATTCAATTATGGTGATAATGTAGAAATCATGATAATCTTTTTTTTTAATTCTGCTAGATGTTTCCATTGCACTCAAAACTGTTAAAAACCCTCAGGGTACACTTGACATGACCTACCTCAAACTACTACAATGCTAGTGAGCTTAGATTTTTACCTCCTGCTAAATTATACCTTTGGTATGCAGTTTATTGGGAAGATAAGTAGGTAGAATAAATCCCATTAAAAAAATGGTTCTTTTTTTTAATTAGAGAAGTTGCAGGTTTACAGAAAAATCATGCATAAAAAACAGAGTTGACATATACCACGCTATTAATAACACCTTGCATTCATGTGGTACATTTTTTATAATTCATGAAAAAACGTTTTTATAATTGTACTATTAACTATAGTCTGTGATTTACATTAGGGCTCCCTTTTTGTGTTGTACAGTTCCCTGGTTTTTTAAAAAAAATTTATTCTAGTACTGTATATACTACCTATAATTTCCCCCTTTTGACCACATTCAAATATATTTCAGTGTTGTTAATTACCTTCACGATACCATGCTACCATTACCATCATCCATTACCAAAAATTTTTTCCATCAACCCAAATAGAAACTCTGTACAATTAAGCATTAACTCCCCATTCCCTAACCCCACCTTGGCCCCTGGTAACCTATAAATTTCTGAATTCAGAAATTTGCTTATTCTGACTATTTCATAACAGTAAGATCATCCAATATTTGTCCTTTTGTGTCTGGCTTATTTCACTAGCTAGGTTCATCCATTTTGTCACATGTATCAGAACTTCATTCCTTTTTAGTCTGAATAATATTGCATTGTGTGTATATACCACATTTTTTGTGTGTGCATTCATCAGTTGATGGACACTTGGGTTGTTTCCATATTTTGGCAACTGTGAATGAGTATCAGTGTGCAAATTTCTATTTGAGTCCCTATTTTTAATTCTTTTGGATATTACTTAGAAGTGGGATTGCCGGGTCATATGGTAATTCTATACTTAACTTTCTGAAGAACTGCCAAACTGTCTTCCACAGTAGCTGCACCATTTTACATTGCCACCAACAATGAATGAGTTCTCCTGTTTCTCCACATCCTCTCCAATACTTGTGATTTTCCTTTTTTTTTTTTTAAATAGTAGCCATTCCAGTGAGTGTGAAATATCATTGTGGTTTCAATTTGCATCTCCCTAATGGTTGATGTTGAACATCTTTTTACGTGCTTTTTGGCTAAAATGGCTCTTTCTTTAAATAAGGCTTTGACACAGCCAATTTTTAAATTACTTAAGTTACCTTTAACTATTAACACAAGAGTCCACTATGTTTACTTATCTTTATTGTTTAACTCTTATTATACAAGCACACAGATGAATCCTCTTGTGTCTCTGCTGTCCCAGAAAAACTATCATAATTGTAGAAGAATTTTATATGCCTTACATTCTCTTTTTTAAATACATTATTTTCTATATTCCTTTATTAGGTGTTAGATTTCTTTAGACCCTGAACTTTCTGACTGGGTTCTAACAAATGGAAGTTTGCCTATTACCTTGAAAAAGGAAGATAAGCATGGAAAGGAATACTGATGCAGACATAGAAAGAAACAAAAATTCTAAACAGCATAGCCATTTAAAAGAAACGTTTTAGATAAAGTCAGAGGCTGAAAATTTTGCAAGAAAGAAATAGTGTCCTTTATTTTATAACCATGAAAATGCCTACATGTGAGACCATCTGTAAAAATCCTTTTTAAGGTCTTTGGACATCAAAGGTCTAATGCCTTTTGTGAGATTATATCCTTTACTTCGAAATGAACTTGTCATTGTGCATAACTATATTCAAAATGTCATCTATAACTCTAGAAAATATATGAATTGCCTTTTACTTTGTCAGACGAAAGAGTGTTACATGCCATCTTTGTCTCTTTTTTTTTAATGGCTAATGGTAAATAAATCAATGCCTCTCATAGACTCCTTATCTAAAAGATGGGTATGAGATATTTATTATTGACATATTGGTATGCATGTCTATTGCTGTGTTGCAAGGAAAGATTGTTTACTCTTCTCTGCTCCTATTAAGGATGGAAATAAAGAAAATGGCTTCTCCAGGAGCAGCAAAATTTAAGTACAAGGAAGTTCTCTTGTCAGAGAAATTTCTTAGACATGGAAATAGATTAGTGAGAGAGGTTATATATTCTCTTTTGTTGGAGATTTCTGAAAAAGATGAATTTCAGCCTGGCTGGGTTATAGGTTCCTGATGAAATACCATTAGCTCACTCAACAAGGCATTTATGGGGATAGGTATAGATGTGGGAAAACTACCAAATATATTCACTGTGGCTAATGGGGTTATTGTTTATCTACTTTCCCATGAATGTTGCTTATGTTACTTTTAGCAACTATGATTCAAGAGTTAAAATTACATTCAGGACACACAAGAACATATTCAATCTGCAGCATGTTGACAGTAAAAAAAAAAAAAAGAACAGGATACTATCAACTGAGATTTTCTCCATTGCAGTGAAGATGCACTTGTGGCTCATAACCAGAATGATAGCAACAATCTGGACATTGGTTTACCAAAGCTTAAATATGGCATGAACATTAGTGCCCCCCAAAAAAGACTTTCCTTCAGTGTAACACTCAACCTGCTCCAAAATTCTTTGTCCCTATAAATTTTGGCTAATTCTTCTGGTCAAACTGTCTTATATGCCAATAGAATTAACTTTGTGTTTCATAGTCATTAAGCAATGAGCATTCCATCTCTTTATTTTGGTATTGAGCTTAACTCCATAGCTCGTCGATCAACAAGGTTTCATTTTGTGGAAGGTATGCAAATATATTTAACTAAATTCAACTTTCCTTATAGACCTTAGATATAATTGAGAAGAAAAAAGTTATAAACACATAAACATTATCAATTACATATGATAGAAAACTGCCTCATATGCTTCTTCAACGATTTAAAAGTGGTACTTATTTTCATCTTCTTTTACTACTACAGAGAGGAATTATTTGATAAAACACATGTGGAAAGTCAATGTCTTCATATTCTTAATATATGTGTATATAACCATCTTCCCTTCCAAAACTGTAAGCTCTTTGAATAAAGGCAATGTGATTTTATAGTCTCATTTCCCCCAAAACATCTATAGCAGCTGTTCAAAAAGTATTTTCTGACTATTTAATTAAGGCCATTAGCTCATTACCAAAATAAATGTGTAATGCAGTAATGCTCACCACTTTTAAATTACAGAACATAAACTGAATACTATTGCTAGATAGAGGAAGCTTAACCAGCTTCAGAATTAATATATTAATCTCAAACAAACTGTGTAGATATAATTGAATGTAAGTGGCTCTGAGACTCGAGATTTAATTATTTTTTACATCCTGTGAGAATGAGTTAATCCATACATGCATGTATCCTGTCTAAACCCCAATAATTGGACCAATTGATTTTTCAAGTCACCTTCTAACCACAAGTCTGTGATCTTTTTTTTAAATAAAGTTCACATTCACTTAAAGAGGAGTTACACATGAACAAGAAAGACCCTGAATATAAGATAATATATATATTTTTTTAATTTAAACCTGTTTCAAGCAGAATCCAGTTCTCAAATACCATGTAGAACCAAATCTTTTGAACTAGCCTGGGCAACATGTTTTGTTTTATTTATTTTTTCTCAAGACCTACAATATAAAGTAGACATAAAAGATGCATTTTGCAGAATCAGTTCAGAGCAATTACTCCCTAACTTGTTTACAAAAGCAGCCAAAGGGGGGGGGAAATTCCTTTGGAATTAGGATGATTGAAAGCATGACTCATACTGAGAAAATTATTTACTTTTGGGCTAGTCAAAAGTGTGAGGTATCACCACAAAAGAACAAATGAATTTGTCTCCAAAAGATTCCCAGTTAAAGATAAATGGAATGATCATGTGATGTTCTTTTCTTTCTCTTCACTTTGTTTTAGGTGCTTTCTATAAGTGATTTTCAGGCATAGTGACATGTTTTGTTTTGCTTCCATTTCTCTTTTTGCAAAAGACATTTTAAGGCACTCACCATTGCCAGCTAATATTCATTTTATGACATTGTTCTCAGCAGTCAGTCTTACATGGATGAACCCCTTTCATTCAGATCATATTCTGCTTGCATCAAAAAGACAAAACTGTCTTTCCCTTGTTAGTCTCCAGTTTTCCTTTAAATTCTATTTCTCTGATTTTCTCTCATGTTTCCTAGATTCCACACTGCTGCTGTTGACATTTAATGTCTCTTCCAGTGTTACATTGTTCCTTGCTTCAAAGATGCAAATCTGATTACTTTGGACTAATACTTTTAGATTTCAGATCTTTCACTCCTATGTGCTTCTGTGTTTGAGGCAGCCTTGAAGACTATAACCAAATCCCATTTGGGGAAATACATTATTCATTCATATGCAGCTTTATAGTCCCCTTCTTTTGCCCAAGGAGCAAATATAAGCAATTGGCCTCACCTCTCTCCCTCTCCCTCTACCTGGGAGGAGGAAATACAGCAGATATGAAGGACTTTCTAAAGGGAATGATAAAGATATAGAAGACATAAAAAGATTGGAGGATAGCGGAGGGGGTATAGCTCAGTGGTTGAGTGCCTGCTTTGCTCATACGTGTCCCAGTTCAATCCCCGGTAACTCTTT
>JAQZBX010092077.1:0-12323 GCA_029593785.1 Cabassous unicinctus
CTCCCATATGGTAAACGGGGGCTCTATCGACTGAGTCACTCCCGCTTCCCATAAGTCAATTATTGATCAGAGATTTTTGGAACATCCCAACACGTGAATCCAGGTATAAAATATAGGTCAGTCTTGTTGTTATTGTTTATCACTCATTTATTCATTCAACAAGTATTTATGGAGCAAAGCACTGATGGGAAGCAATGATGAATCAGGTGGAGATGGCCTTCAGGATGCTTCCTTCTAATTGATGCAAAAGCTGCAGTGTGAACAAGCACAAATCAAGTAACAGGTTGGTAAGGAAGATACAGATAATGTATTATTATCTGAGTTCATAGGAGGGATACAATATGCACTCTATTGTGAGGTGAGGATAAAAGAGAAGATGGGGCACAGCATCCAGAGAAGGCTTTGTGGAAGTAGAAGCATTTTGCCTGGGCTTTGATGAGCAGGTAGATTTAGACCATTTTGTGACTGTGGGGAGGGGTATTTCTGTTAGAAATCACCGGGCATCATGAAGGCATTCTAGATGCAGACAGAGCTACACAGGAGTAAGCTGGAATAAATACTCCCAGAGAAGTGAGCTGTCCAGCAGAATTTGTTCTGTCCACCTGGGGATTTCAGACATTCCCCTGGTTTGAACCTGACTTGGTTTTGGGCTCCCAACCTTACTTCAGCTTACAACTCAGCAGCACAGAGGTAGACCTCTGTGGTGGACCATCTCTCTTGCTTGCCCTGACCCATGAGGCAGGCAGATGGTAGAAACCAAAACACAGAGCAGGGAAAAGGCAATGATAGGTATCGATTGAAGACCTACTAGTCTAGAGCTTTGGTTTTAGCACTGGGTCACTGTGACAGTTTGAGGCTTTTTGTGGATCCTAGAAAAGATCGTGTTGTTAAAGTTAATCCATTCCTGTGGGTGTGGGACCCTTTGATTGGATTGGGTTCAGTTGGGGGGCCTTTGATTGGGTGACTTCAGTGAGGTATGACCCAGGGTGGGTCGTGCTTCTCTTGCCAGAGCCCTTTATAAATGGAGGAATAAAAAACCGCAGACACAGAAAAAAAAGCCTCAGAGACAGAAAGAAGGAACCCAGGAGCTCAGATCAGAGAGGAACCTGGGAGAGAGGAAGCCACAGGCAGAGGAGCCAGAAGCTGAAGCAGTGAGACCCGGAAGAGAAGTGGATGCTTCCAGGTGCCTTGCCACATGGCGGGAGTCCAGGATGACCCGCAGCTGACCTTTGGTGGGACAGCGTCTCTGACGATGCCTTGATTTGGACATTCTCACAGCCTCAGAACTGTCAGCTTTTAACCTAATAAAGTCCCATTATAAGAGCCAACCCATTTCTGGTATGTTGCTCCCAGCAGCTTTTAGGGAATTAAAATAGTCGCTGAGGTTTTTGTGGCAGCTACCAACTATCAAGTTCCTACAGTATGCCAGCTACTGTTCTAAGCACTTTACTCATGAAATACGCTCAATAAGCCTAAAGTGAAACCCTTATTGGGCTGCTTTTTGAGATGAGGAAACAGGAGCACCAAGAGGGATTTTTTTGCCCAAGGCCACACAACTAGTCAATGGTTGCACCCCCACCCCCACCCCAGGTTTAGGGACGCCCACTACAGATGAGCACATAGGAAAAAATTACAAACCATTCAGGAATGTACCACCACGATGAAGGACCACAAAAATATAATTCCTCCTAAGAACTAGAGTTAATAGAACAATATGGATGAATCTCTAAAAGAATTATATTTAGAATGTTGAAAAAGGTAAAAGAAGAAATATAGTCTATAAGAAAAGCATATCATGGAAAAAATGAATAAATGAATTTGGAAAAGAACCTATAGAAATCCTACACATTGAAAATATATTAATTAGCATTTTAGAAACCTCAATGGACAAGTTAAACAGGTGACTAGAAATAGAATTAATGAAATGGAATATAGCTTAGAGGAAATAACTAAGAAATCATCCTAGAAATATAAGAAAGAGAAAAACATGAAAGATCATTTAAAAACTAAGATAAAAAATGCCAATATACATCTAAGTGGAGTCCAAGATAAGAGAGAATACTAAGCCTCATTATTTTGAAAAATGAAAGGAATTTATTTTTCTGGAATTGACGAAAGACATGATGACGCTCCTGAATCATGAGCAAAATAGGTAAAAAATTAAATCCACACCTAGACCCATCAGAATAAAACATGGAATATCAAAGGCAGAGAAAATATTAAAACTACATGTACAAGTAAGACTGAGCCATTGAGATAACCACAGCAGATGTAGAGAGCAGTTATGTGACCATTCTACCCTTCATTCTTGCCCACTTTCACAAATTTCCACTTCCCCTGGCCAAGAGAGTCCTGCCCTACCAACAAAGGGCAGCTTAGGGGAAGAAAAGGCTAGATTATAGTTTTTTTACAGTCTCAGGAGCTATCACAAATCTGGCATTTAAGAAGCTGACTATGAAGTGATGCCAACATATTACTTGTAATCCTATTCCCTCTTCTCTCAACTTTAATCCTCCTTCACCTTTGGCTAAGATGTCCACACACATTCCTTACTTAAAGATAATTAAAGCATGGCTCAATCAGCAAGCAAGTTTTACTGAGTAGTATCATCATTCATTTATTCAACAATAAGGTGGGACTATTCTTGAAAGTTTTAGAGTTAAGAGCTATGAAAACATAAACAGGACCATATAATTGAGAGTAATAGGTGTGAGCTAGTTTATATAGGATGATCCAAGCAGAGAGTTCAGCAAGTACAAAGGCCCTGGGGCACTTATCTTGTTTGACTAACAGGAAGTGTCAGTGTGCCTACAACATAGCAATCAAGGTGAACTGTGGTAAAAGATCAGAAAGAGGAGCTGGGGTCAGTTCTTATGGGGTCATATAGAGCAGGGTAAGGAATTTGGACTTTATTCTAAATTCAATGAGAACTCACTGGAGGGTTTTAAGAAGAAGAACCACATGAATTGATTTTTTTTTTTTTTTTTTTTTTTTTTAAATAACACTCTGGGTGTTTGGTGGGAGATGGATTGAGGAGGGACAAAAGTAGAAGAAGGAAAAGGAGTCAAACTGCTCCTCCACTGGTTCAGGAGAGAGGTGAGGATAGTTTTGACTAAAGTTAGCAGTAGAGATGGAGAGAGATGTACAGATTCAAATAGGCTTTGAGAATAAAATTGTGTTGATGCATTGGATCTAAGGAATGAGGGATAGAAAGAAGAATCAAGGATAATTTCAAGACTTTTGGCCCATCAACTGGAAGGATGGTGGTGCTATACTTGAGACAGAAAAAAAAGGGAGAGAAACATGTGTCGAAGAAAAAATTGCTCCAGACGATGCTAAACAGACAAAGATGACTTTATTTAGGGGCTGCTATAGCAGGAAGAAGAAAACGGAAACCAAGTCAGAGCTTAACTCCATCCCAACAAAGAATCGCAAGCATTTAGGGCTGGAGTGGGCTAGTGATAAAGCACCAGAGGATGGTAGGGGTTGGGTGATTTATTGAGGTTGCATTTAGGACCACTTGGTCCTGAATGTTTTCCTTTGGGATAATTAGGCCACCTGGAGCCTGTAAGTCTCTGGAGAGAGGAAGTGGGAGATGAGGAGCTCCCTAGTTAGATACCTGCCAGGGCCTGGCTAGTAAGGACGGGGCTGAGAGGGAGCTCAGGGACCTAGAGTCAGGAGACGTTAAAGTTTGGACATGCTAAGGGGAGGTACGATGAGGCTAAGTCATCAGTTGGGCAGGGGTTCTTAAGAAGGTGTCCGTGAGCTTGAATTGAAATTCAAAAACGTTATTTTTGTGGGGACGTGTTGGTGCGGGTGTGATATATTTATTAAATAAATACACAGAACAGTGTGGACTTAGTAAGGGGTCTGTGGTTTTCACCTGACTGGCAAAGGGGTCTGTGGAACAAAAAAGGTTAAGAATCCCTGGGGTAGGGGGAAGGTGAGGATTGGGTTAGCTCCTGAAGATAAACTATACAAAGGTAAAATATAGATAGGGAGCAGGATGTGTGGGAGGGTTTCTAAGAATGTGGCAGGCCCATTTGAAATCCGTGTGTCATATATTGAAGGTGAGACTCATTGGCACAGTTGTGCAATTTTCTGGAACATTCATTTGATCAGGTGTAGCCATGCTATAGGCCTGGGGGGCTTGGCCAGCTGAGTATTTGCGAGAGAATGGAGAAAGATTGTCCAGAGCAGTTTGCAAGGAAACGATTCTAGAGTCTAAGCCTGGGTAAGAAGGCTGAGAAGAACATTTTAAAATGATGTTTCATGGACTGGTAGTTCCAATGAGATGGAAAATATGGACTCGGAGAACTTTAGTAAGTAGGCCAGTTGGATAACATATGATGGTCAGAGACAGGAGTGCTTAAATTTGAGATTTCAGAGGATTACTGTTTCTTTCAAATTTTCTCTTAGGAGTAGGCAGAATAATTGATAATCTGTGGCATGAGATCCCAGAAATATCAAGAAAGGGTCAATGTCCCTACCTTGCCCAAATATATCATCCCTTTCTTCATTATTCTTGTGGGAACAAAAAAGGGTTAAGAACCTCTGCCTTATTTCCTCACAGTTGTCTGAAATTATGTAATTAGAAAAGCATTCCTCCATCATAAAGTTACTTCATGTTAAAATTTAATCCTCTGGGAAAGGTGGCCCATCCAACTCGGACAGGGGCAGCTCACCTTCTCTTTAATTCAGGAAGCATTTATTAAGTGCCTCCTTGGCCAAAGGCCTTATGCTATACACACTAGCACATGGCACTGGACAGGCAGATACCACTTCTAGCTTTGATATTCTCACAACTTCACCCTTGAGAATAAAGCAATTTATCAAAACTTTTCCAGAGAAAAGATCCTTATGTGGGAAGGGGCAGACATTAAGAACCTGATATAGACGTTTTGGTCCTTCACAATTTTGCTTGGGCTAGCACTGTTTTGTAGAATTAGCGCATAACCAAAAGTTTTGTAAAAGTTTTTAAAACTAATAAAAAGTATCAAAAATCTTTAACATGTGTGTCCTGAGATGTAGAAATACCGCGTTAAACAATTTATCATGCGAATATTCTCGCTGTCCTGATTTTGTGATAATCAGGGTAGGCTAAGCATTCACTATATTAGAAACCATGCATGTGTCCCCAGACCTAGTTTTTCTCCCTAGGTCTGGGTTTTAGAATTCTGGTCACGCTAATTAACACAGAAATTGACATACAGTAGATGCTGATTGATGTTCACACCATTACGGTAGACATTTAGTTTGTTCTTCCATTAACTAAGAACTAACACAAATCACTTGGTTATAGCAAGGGCTTATAGAAATTTGTTGATTTGCTTTCACTCTTTAGTGCATTCAATAAATATTTATCCCAGAGCCAATCATTAGCAAGATCAATTCTCTCCCTTCCTGGTTGTTTCGCTTATAACCAAAGAGGGAAGTAAAATTCCAATGAAACAGAAAAAGATCAGGAAAGCTAGCTAATGAATTCTTGGCTGAAGCCACCCCAGGCTATTAATGTCTCCTCCTGCACAAAAACCGTGTGTTGGGTATGTATTTACTTAGGCAAATTCCAAGAAGAACCTTAAATGCTGTGGAGGAGGGGGAGCTAAAGAGGATAAGGTACCCTATTCTTTTCAGATTTTGGCATGGGAAAATATCTGCTCAGAGGTACTGATAATTTGAAAACGAAAGCTAATCATCATTAGGATCATCAATATCAACAACAAACATTTATTTGGCATCTCTATGAACTGTGAACTAAGCTATGTGCGTAGAATAAAACTATGAATAAAAACACAGACCCTGTTCCCCAAAAGCTTAATTGTCTCAATGGGGAGAGAGAAGAATATCATCCTTGTTTTGCTGGCAGTATCTGGAGGTCTGTGCAGGTGATGACCCAAGAGAAAACAGTCTTACCAGTCTTACCAGTAACCCATATTTGGCCTAGTTGAGTGGAGAGTACATAGATGGAGAGAATAAAATGAGTAGCTGCAAAGAAATGGGTAGATGCTGCTAATGTGCATTCATTAATTTCTTTGTTCATTAAATTTTTTAAAACTTTTTATTAGGAACTTTTCAATCATGCACAAATGAAGAGAGAATATAATAACCCTTCAGGGCCCATTGCTGATTTCAACAATTATCAATATTTTGAAAATGATCAATAAACATTTGTTAAACATACTTTCCACTAAGAATACAGAAAAGATTAAAATATAATGCCCCCAAGAAGCTTATGGTATAGTGGGTATGTCCAAGGGAGTAATTCATTAAAGGAAATGAATGAACTTTTGGTGAAGTTGGGTGGAAATGTAGCAGCAGATGTAGCTGAAATATATATGTATTAATTATTGTAGTAACCCACATGCCCAAGCTCCCTGGCACATAGCAGCTTCCCCATTCATTCATTTTATTGTAAATGAATGAACTGAATATAAACCAAGAAAGTGCCCACTGGGTCATGCAGGCAGATGCAAGGAAAAGAGAGGTCACTTGTGGCTGGTTGATTGCAGAGAATGCCATTTACACTGTCTTCCTCCTGGTTCATTTTCCCCAGCAGTGTCTTTCTGCCCTTTCCTTTATGGCTTGATTAGATTTCTTTAATTCCTCTTTGCGTTGAGCACAGCGTCTTGAACAAAGTTCAGTGCATGCTTACAGAATTGAATGCAAACTGAGTCATGATTGGTTTTTTTTTTTAAGTTTGGCTTAAAGTTTATCTATTGGGAGCATAAACCCTGCTGTGTATAGAAATAGTGCTTCTACTTCCCTCCACTTTCCCTTAGCCTTACCACGCAACCATCTTGCTCATCTTACAGCTACCCGGCAGCCTCAGGACTGTCCCTTTTGACTTCGTTCCTTCTACTTCTCATCCACCCTCAGCTTGCCTTGACCCAGGACCGGTAAGAGAAGCCAGTCCCACTCCCGAATGGCATTTGCCACCCCCCCGCCTGACAGACAGAGCCTCTTGCTTTCTTTGGACTCCCTCCCAGGATGCTTAGCGTTGTCTTTCTAGATCTTGGGCTACATTCCATGAGGATGCTGTGCTCTTGGCTCAGGCAGTCATGAGTGGGTACTTCTCCCTGTTCGACGCAGTCCCACGGCCATCTGTGGGTGGCCCATCTGCCCAGTTTACCCATTTCAGGAGGCAGAAACTAGACCAGACCTATTGGTAATCCTTGAACCTTTTAAATACGTTATTCTGGAATTTGTTAACGTCTCTTCCCCAATGGAGAGCATTTTAAGAGGCTTGTTTAGGGCATGAGAAATCCATGCCCTAAGTGATGAGCGCATAAGTGAAGTGATGAGTGCTTTAACAGGCATGCATGGAAAGCTAGAACACAAGAACTGGCTTCTGTGTTTGTTTGTTTATTATTTATTTATACTTTCCCATAAATCTTGATCCCTGAAGGATACATAATGCTATAGCTTCCTTTCTTTAACTTAACACAGAAGAAAATAATCTATAGAGTTTGTCATGAGGCTGGACCAAAATCCTGGACTCACAACTCCTGAGTGGAACAGAAAGTGACCACAGATCCGGTCTTTCTTGTTAAATGTTGCAATTTTAGGTGGAATGCGCCTCAATAAGCTGAGTCTATTCAAATGAGTCTTGCTATGCACAATCAAATGTTCTCAGCCTTGGGCTAAAAGCATGACATTTTTTCCCACTTGGGAAAAAATGAGTCCTCCGTGTGTGTAAATCTTGTTCCTCTGGTCATTCTCTTATCACTGTTCTCTAGTAGGTCGGGTAAGCAAGTTAAACATAGCCAGTGGCAGAACCATAGACCTAGACAGATTGGCTTCCAATCCTAACAGCATTCCTTTTTTTTTTTGAGGTACTGGGGGCTGGGGCTTGAACCTGGGACTTCCTAAGTGGGAAGCCAGAGCTCAACCACTGAGTCACATCTGCTTCTTTGTGTTGGTTTTTTCCTTTGTTTTGCTCGTTGTTTGTTTTTGTTAGGAGGCACTGGGAACCAAACCCTGAGACCTTCCATGTGGGAAGCAGGCGCTTAACTGCTTGAGCCACATCTACTCCCAGCACTACTTTTTGACCTTGTTGCATTCCCTACCTAAGCCATCTATAACTGGGGACAAGAACATTGCATTGTCTCCCACATGGAGATTTTGCAAGGATTAAATGAGTGAATTTATATGAAGTGCCTGGGAGAGCACCTGGCACGTAGTAAGTGTACAATGAGAGAACTTTCCATTTCCGTCCCCTCTACTTCCTCCCTCATTTTCCTGTAGGCAACTTTTCAAAGGGCAGATAAAAGCATCCCAAGGAAAATGGGGAAAGGCCTCTGTTCCCCTCTGTAGTACAGAAATAAGTTGAAGTGGTGCAACCAGCAATTCACATTTATGCGAATTTCTTCCTTCTGGTATCTAAAAATTTTACCTTTTATTTTTGTGTGAAATATATTTTGAAGAGCTTTCTCATTGTCACGGTACTTTCACGTACATAAAGTAACATGGACAACACTATGAGTTCAGGCTCAAGCTATTATCCCCATTTTACAGATGAGGAAACTAACACTTGGGGAGATTAAGCGCCTGCCTCACAGTCACGAACCCAGGTCTCTCAACCTGTTTGTTTTCTCTCCATAACTTCTCTGAGGTTCTGCTCTTTAAAATCCCAGGGGGCCATAATGGGAATCAGCATTGCTAGATAAATGAGTGACTCGCTGCTAGTGTTAAGAGAACATGTGTCCCTTGATTAGGATGGCTGGTCGGAGCCGCAGCTTCCCCAAACACAAGGACTTCCTCTATTATGCTGACTTGGAAAAACTCAAATTCTCATTCCCCTCGCCTCATAGACTGGTGCCTTCTGCTCAGCAACTTTATTTGAGGGGAGTGAAAGCTCCTCCTTGGAAAGGCCAGAAGAAAAGTGAAAGAAGATAAAATGGAAGATGAGAATCAGGGTAAGGGTCTTATGCTTACGAAGACTTTAGCAGTTTCATTGAAACAGATGGAGGCTGTCTAGAAAATATGCTTGCGAGTCTTACTTCCTTCTTCATTGTGGTTTGCCTTGACAACTGGCATTATGCTTTAGGCAAATAAATAGATAGGGTCGCATTTCCACTCTGAGGATTGGAATAATTAAAGCAATGGTATACCTCACAAATTTCTCTATTTGCTTTACGTAAGAAAAATGTCTTTCTGCCAAGCAACTTTTGCTCTATCTTTCTGGGTTCGCGGGTGTGTGTGTGTGTGTGTGTGTGTGGAAACGTAATGAACCATTTCTCCTGCAGTAACAGAGTCAGAGTTAGCCTTAGACCAATTTATCTTCATTGTTCTTCCGTTTTGCTTTCTGCGTCTTCTTTTTCCTCATTTCGCCGGGAAACTAGTTTGCAGGGGATCAAATATCCTGGGCTTCCACACCCACATAAGGCTTGTCTCCCACCATAGCCCAGCTTGATTAAGAATCAGCCCCCTCAAGACATCCCTGTCCTGTGCTCCAAGCCCTCAATGCCCTCTGAGCTGATCGATGGGGCTACTAATGCAAAACACTAATCCCTTTTTGGGAAACACATTTTAACAAAGGCTTCCAAAGTTCTAACCTGGGGTCCACGGTAGAAGATTGTAGGGGAGCAGGGTCTTTCTGGATTCCGGACAGGCCACCCAAGCAAAGCCCACCGGTGGGTGGTAAACAGCAGGCGAGGACATCACCAAATTACCCCCTGACACAGAGGTGGCCTTACCCTGGGTGTCAATCGAGAGCATCTTTCTGTAGGACTCAGACTAGAACCTTCAGGAAAAGAGCTCTGCACAGTGGGAATGGCTGAAATTCAATGAAGCAAGAACTGAGAAGCAAAGGTCTGAAGGGAGATTAAGGGAGAGATTCGGAGTTTAAAAAAAAACAAACTGGAAGTACAAGCAACAAAATGAGGCTACTTGGAAGTGTGGGCAGAAGTATACTTCACGGAAGGAAACTTGGACAATGGATGTCAGGCAAAATTAAGAGCAGGAAGGCAATACAAATTGGGTGCTTAAGAATGGTTGCTTTCTGGCATGATGAGTGTGATTTGAACTGATTAGACTTTCTAGAGTTTCTGATTTACATAATGCAGGAAGAGATGCCCTGTGGTGATCTATTTGATGTTTACCTTTGAAAAGCCCTGTGCATTTTTACCTTATTTTAAATTCAGATTTTGTGGGTTCATTCTTGCTCATTTTTGTTATGTCAGTCTGTTCTTTTATGGCATTGCGAGATGTTAAGAACCAGAAGACTAACTTAATTTCCCAAGAAATTAAAAATCACCTTTATGGCTGAAAGGTGAAGGACACTGGCTGACTTAGCAACGCCCCTCTTGGGCCTTAGGATGGTTCTAAAAAAATTTTTTTTCTCTCTCTCCCGTGCCTTTTTCATGATTTCCTCTGTTTACCCTGATTAGTATGATTAGATAGAAGTTTTCTATCTCTGTATTTCTAATGACTGAGATGACATTGCTTCTCTGGTTTATGCCATTTTAATGGATCAGGGCAGAAAATAGTGTAAGGGGAAAACTAAATTTTGTGAAGGCAGTATACAAATCTGAAATGTGGGCTGGTCCATTTCTCGCCTGTACTTATATATTGTCGTGGCTGGCGGTACAGGCTCTGGGTTCCGCCGGCCCCATGATCAATTACCGCTTGCTAGTTGTGTGACCTGAGGCAAGTTACTTGATTTCTTGGGCATCAGTTCCTTCATGTATAATGTGGAGATAAAAATAACACCTGCCTCTTGGAGTTGTTTTGAGGATTGAGTTAATGTACATTTTCATACAGTGAAGACAAGGTAATTGTTTGCTATTATTGTTATCAAATAAATTAGAGCCTTACTCAGAGAAACCACAGTGGTTATGCCCATTTGGACACTTAGGAGAAACCTTTTAGGTAAAATTGTGATTTAAATTTTATTTAAATGCCCTTTATTACTGGGTAAAAAACAGCAATCCATTTATTTGCAAGTTACTTGCAAAAAGTCCAAACATGAAATGAGCAACAAGGCTGGTTGAGATAGAGGACGTATTTAGCTAGGTCAATAGCTAGAACTGGGGAGCTGAGGTAGCCCAGGTTGAGCACCTGCTTTCCATGTATGAGGTCCTGGGTTCAATCCCCGATACCACCTAAAAAACAACAACAACAATAATAATAATAGCTAGAACTAACATATAGTTAGCCCCCAACTTCTAAGAAAAAGGAATTTTTGAGAAGCAAAATGGGCTTTTACTTTCAGTGTGAGCCCTGCAGTGGGCATTTGACATTTGGTGACTGCCCAGCACTGGAACCTTTCTTAGGTTGGGAGAAGACCCCACTCTATGAGTCTTTGTGGAGAAAGCCAAAAGGCCAGGGAAGAAACAGCAGGGGCCCTATTCAGGGGACCCCTCCCCCACTCCCCACCCCCACCCCCACCCCCACAGGCAGCTGCTGCGGTGCTCTGTTCACTATAAGGTGTGGTGTTGCCCAGATGTCAGGCAGCAACCTTGCTTCCTTGTTTCCAAGCCTGACACACCCGTCTACCAAGTAATTCTATGCCTACCCAATCAGCTAGATACTAGCTTCCTAATATAAGCTAAACTCCATGGTGTTTTTTGGTCATAGTTTTCAGAAAAATTATGTCTAAAGTACTTTCCGATTTAGAATCGGTGTCCCAGAATCAAAGGATCAGTTAGTCTTCATTTTAGAAGAAAATGCGTGTGACTTTGTCTTCGCAGACTAATTTCTAGTGACTCAGCCAAAGTTTACTAACTTGTGATATTTACATACTAAAATATAAACTCCAGAAGGGCAGGGATCCGCCATCCGTCTTGTGTGTAGAACTGGGCCTGACACACGGTAGGTCTCCCATAAATGTTGACTGAACGAGTTCCCAGCAAAGAATTCTTTCGCCACTGTTTTCTGGAACAGCCTATTATTTCTTACCCAAATCAGATAAGAACAGTTCCTGTGCTGGAATGGGAGCTCCTCGAGGGCAGAGAGCATACCTTCTCTTTGCCATGTTTAGCTCCCTTCTAGGTACACAAAATAGGTTTGTTAAGCTGAAAAGATAAACAGGAAGAAGGAAGGTTTCATAACCCGGAGAGCCTCACAGTAATCAGGGGTTCCTGCTGTGTCCAAGTAGCTCCACCTTCATTGCCTGACTATCTTTGGGCAAGTTACGCAACTTGCTCAGTTAGTGACTAATTTCTTTATCACTATATATCAAATGAAAATGAGCCCATTAGCCTAACTGAGTGATTTATAAGGTGATGAGTGATATAAGGATTAATCAATGACTAAAAGTGAACTGTGGATATTTGTAAAATTTTATTTCTAGTATATGCTAGAAGATATGTGTAGCTCATAAA
>JAQZBX010092078.1:0-12313 GCA_029593785.1 Cabassous unicinctus
GGGAATCCAGGTAAGGTGCATAGATATTTATGAAGGTTACTCTTATGATATGCTATTATGAACTAAATATAATGAACAAATTCATGGAGTTAATGCTAGATTATAAGTTACCAGAGAATTGTATGTGGTTAGAGAATGGAAAGCTGAGGTTTAATCTGTGCAGATTTGGTAAAAAGTTGTTTGTAAATGTTTGGAAATGAATAGAGATGATGAAACACATCATAGGATTTATAATTGGGGCTAACACATGGGTATGAAAGTTCTTTGATTTTTTTTTTCTCTTTTTCTTTTGAATATTGTAAGTGCTCTAGTATTGATTGAAATAATGAATGCTCAACTCGGTGATTACACCAAATGCAATTGATTGTTACTTTAGATAAATCATATGGTTTATGAGCAAAAAATAATTGGATAGGTTGGGGGAAAATACACCAAAGGCAAAATACATTCTATAGTTAGGATTAATGGTTTGACAATGTTCTTTCATAATTTGTTACAAACATCTCATAGCAATGCAAGGTATTTGTGGTGGGGTGATGTATGGGAGCCCTGTATGATGTTATGCATGTTTGTTTTTAAGTTCACAACTTTTACTATATACTTATTGCATATGTATGCTCATGAATGAATGATATTCTTCAATAAATTGTATTTAAAATAAAAATTGACTTTTCTCACACTTTAATTAATTCAAATTAAATTCAATTTTAATTTATTTAAAATAGACCATACACCTAAATAGAAGGGATGAAAAATAAAATTATTAGAAGAAATATAGTAGTAAATATTTGTGATCTTGTCTTAGGTGGTGTAAAGGTAATTCAGCAGAGAATGGACAGACTTTTCAGCAAATGATTCTGGAATTACTGGATATCTTGCCTTGCTGAGACATATTCCTCATCTAGTTAATTCCTCAGAACTCAGTTTAAGTATACCATCCACATACAGGATTTCTAAGTGTCCTCCTAATGTAAATCAGATCCTTTTTGTTCTCTAACACTACCCTAGATTTTGATTGCTTTATTCATACCATTTAACTCATCTTGTAGTGACATGTTTTTGTGTCATTTCTTTTCATCAGTCACCAACTATAAAGTAAGTATCAAAATAACTGCTTTGCTCAAATTTGTACACTGAGAACCATACACACACATACACAATCACACACTAAATATTTTGATATGAACGAATGGATGAATGAAGGGGTAGATTGATGGTTATAAATTACTTTGCGGCTCAAAGATTATAGAACTTTGGAGGACTTTTATTCCAATATGTTTTATATTCCTATATTTGACTTTTCTTTAAAATACTTTTTCTTACATGGGAAATGTGTTTTTTGGGGGGTGGTGAGGGGTCTCAGAAATCAATTTAACTCTTACACTGATCTGACTCCTTAGTACTGGGAGCATATCTCTCACTAGGTTAAGTGTGAAAGTTTTTTGTGTTTTTTGTCCTGAAAGCAGTTAAAATCCAAGCTCAGCCACATTGAATGCAGCCCTCTTGGGAATGACTTACTGCAAACACCTGGCTGGAAGCCAGGGCAGATAGTCTAGGTCTGGAGATGAGAGTGTCAAGGCAACTCCTCTTTTATGAGTTGGCTCTTTACCATGAGGCACCTCTCATATTCTGCCCATTTTCACTTATTTGTATTCCTCAGTAGAGAGCAAGTGGGAAGGGTCAGGATCCACATCTGGATCTCATTTTCCTCTTCACAGTGCTGGGAACAGCACAGGATGGTGGCAGATGTTTGCTAAATGGAGGAAGGAAGGTGAGGGAGTCCTCCTGAATATCACGCCAGCTACAGGGAAGATGCTGGTGCTCTGCTGTCTTTGTGGAGCTCAAATGTGCACACATGGTGGACATGAGGGATCCGAACCAGGCTGAGCCTGCCCAGTTCTCCCTCCAGGATCCCATGTGCTGCTCTACGGGCACAGTAAGAGTCTAACAGAGAGGTGCTGTCCACTGGCCATGTGTGTAACAAAGTGACGCCTCAAGAATTCTCCTAATAAAATGGGTATTTTGTCCAAAATATGTAAAAAATGCCAAAATTTTCAGCATCAAAACTCTTCATTTCTGCATACTTAAAATGTCATCTTCAAAAAGACTCATGCTTCCCAATTTTAGAAACTTTTCAGGTGGTGAGCATGTGGACTGTGGGGGCAACCACAAGGTGGTGGGATTTCATTCTCTGAAAGTAAGGCAAGAGCCAACAAATGAAATAAATTCAGTTAATAAAAATGGAAGATCATGTATACAACAATATGCTTATAATACAAACAGTACTCATCTTGTAGTAATCCATTGAAAGGATTTTGCCTTTTTTGTTCACAGCTCATCACAGCAACTAGAAGACAGTCTATTTAGCTCTTGATATCAACATGCACACGATAGTGCACACAGAAATATATGGACACACTTATGTACATTCACACCCACACATGATAATCTAGAAACATTCACACGTATATGTGCACACATGCATGTACATACACAGTGTCACATACATGTAATAGTAAACATTATAACACTCAGCTATACCTTATGCTCAGTCCTTTTACAGTGAGTGAATGAACTGTGTAATAAGTGGGGAGTGGAAAAACTCATCCAAACACAGCACTTCATATTTACCGACCTCACATACTAAGGCACTGCATTCATCTTCCTTGC
Source organism: Cabassous unicinctus (assembly GCA_029593785.1). Lineage (NCBI taxonomy): Eukaryota > Metazoa > Chordata > Mammalia > Cingulata > Chlamyphoridae > Cabassous > Cabassous unicinctus. The sequence goes on from JAQZBX010092078.1 coordinate 2,671, forward strand.
AATATCACATCACATCATTTCTTCTTCAATGAGCAATGTTGAGGACAGTTGAATTAAGAGTTATTGAACATTTTTCATTTCCATTTCCTTTTAGGGAAAATATGACAACAAAGGCTTACAGAAATAAAGTAAAAAATGTTATCAGATGGAATAGCCATGGAACACATGCCAGGTCTCTGGCCCTGGGAGATTCTGAGTCATCATCATTTACAACTTATCCTGATAACACTTGTATTGCTCCTGTAACCAAAGATCTCAAGACTCACCCTAAGAATATCAATCCTAGAATTGTGTTGTTGCTTTCTTCTGAGCAATGATCATCATTTCATTAACACAAATGACCTATGAAAACATTTTCACTTAAATCCGATATTCAAATTATAAAACTTAACTTGATTCAAAGAATCACTTTTTGGTATTGCATATAGTAAGTAACCCAATAATATACCCTGGAAGGCTGTAATAAATGAGGTTGGATAACCACTAATGTATGTGTTTCAATTTCTCTGCCTCCCTACCAATAGTGTTTCTTTTCTGTTTATTATTATTTTTTAATAATATGCAACCTAGTGGTTGTGCAGTAATATATCATTGTAATTTGGGTTTGCATTTCCCTAGTGTATGTTGAGAATCTTTTCAAGTGTTATTGGCCATTGGCATATCTCTTTTGGAGAAATGTCTCTTCAAATCCTTTGCCCATTTTAAATTTTGGGTTGTTGTTCTCTTTGTTACTGAGTTGAATTTTTAAATGTAAACTGTATATTAAGCTCTTATCAGAATAATGATTTCCAAATATTTTCTCCCATTCTCTACATTGTGTTTTCACTTTTTTCTTTTCTTTTTCTCATGCTTTTGATGTAAAATTTAAGAATTAATTGCCTAATACAATGTCCTGAACATATTTCCTTATATTTTTTTGTAAGTTTTAGAGTTCAGCTCTTACATTTAGGACATTGATTCTTTTGAAGAAATTTTTGTATATGGTGAGAGGTAGGGGTCCAAACTCATAGTTACTCAAGTGGCTTTGCAGTTCTCCCAGCACCATTTGTTGAATACAATATTCTTTCCCCATTGACTGGACTTGGTGCTGTTCTCAAAAATCAACTGAGCAGAGATGTGTGTATTGATTTTTGGAAATTCAATTCTATTGCATTCTTCTATATATCTATACTTATGCCAGTGCCACATTGCTTTAATTACTGTAGATTTGTACCAAGCTTTTAAATTAGGAAGTGTGAGTCCTCAAATGTTGTTTCCTTATTTTCAAGAGCATTTTAGCTTTTTGGGGCACTTTGTGGTTCCTTATGAATTTGTGAATCAGCTTTTCCATTCTGCAATACCAGCTACTGATATTTTGACAGAAATTGCATTGGATTGTAAACTGTTTTATGTAGTATTAACATCTTAATTTCTATTATGTTTTCCAGCCATGAACACAGGATGCCATTTTATTTATTTAGGTGTTCTCAAATTCTTTCCAGTGTTTTAAACATTTCAGTGTTCAATTTTTTAAGCATTTTGGTTAAATTGATTTGTAGGAATTTTATTTTTTTAGATTCTCCTGTAAATGGAGTTGTTCTCTTAATTTATCAGATTGTTTATTGCTATTATATAGAACCAGAATTGATTTGCTAATTTATTTCTCATAGTTTTTGGATTCTTTACAATTTTTCTATATAGAATATGTCATCTGCAAAAATGAATAGTTTCACTCCTTAGCTTCAAATCTGAATGAATTTCAAATCAGGCAAATCCTCTTGCCTGATTGCTCTGGCTAGGACTTCCAGTAAAATATTGAATAACAGTGGGGAAAGTGGACTTAAATATCTTTTTCCTGATTTTAGGGGGAAAGCTTTCTTTCTTTCACCATTGAGTATGATACTTGCTGTGTTTTTTTTAAATGGCATTTATCATGTGGAGAATGTTTCCATTCTTTCTATTCCCATTTTTCTGAGGGTTTTTTATTGTGAACAGATTTTTTATTTTGTATTTTGTTGAGGATTTTTGCATCTATATCATAAAAGAATTTGGTCAGGGTATTGATTTCACAAAATATTTTGGGAATGTTCGCTTCAGTTCTATTTTTCGAAGTGTTTGAAGTGTTGATAATTCTTCTTTAAATGTAGTTAAATTCAGCAGTGAATCCATCTGGTTCTGGGATTTTCTTTGTTTGGAAGTTTGAGTTTCTGATACAATCTCTTTACTTGTTATAGGTTTATTGAGATATTCCATTTCTTCTTGTGGACAGATTAGGTTACTTTATTTTTAAGCATTTGCCCATTTAATCTAGGTTTTGTAATTTTTTGGCGTACAGTTGTTTGTAATAACCTCCCATAAACATTTTTATTTCTGTTAGGTCAGTAGTAATGTCAGCACTCTTGACCTATTTCAGTTCTGTGCTTCCTATTTTGTTTTATTTTTATCAGCCTGGATAAAGTTTTGCCAATTATTTTTATCTTTTTAAAACCAAATTTCGGTTGTTGATTCTCTGTATTGTTTTTCTATTTCCATTTCAATTTTCTCTGCTTGAATACTTCCTAATTCCTTCATTCTTCTAACTTTGGGTTTAGGATTTTTTTTTTCTTTTTTCTTTTATTAGTTATTTTGATTGTCAAGTAATGGACTTGTGATTTTTCTTCTTTTATTTTGCAGGTATTTACAACTTTAAATTTTCCTCTGAGAACCTCCTATGTTGCATCCCCCAAGTGCTGGTACATTGTGTTTTCATTTTCAGTGAAAATATTTTTCATTTTAGAAAAATATTTCTAAATATTTATTGATTCCCTTGTGATTTCTTCTTTGACCCATGTTTTATATTTATTGTATTGTAAAATTCCCATATACTTGTAAATGTTCCAGTTTTCTTTCAGTCTTAATATCAAGCTCCTTTTCTTTTCATTGTTTTCCCAGAAGATTATTTGCATGATTTCAATATTTCTATAAGTATTAAGATTTGATTTTTGGCCTAATATATGGCCTACCATGGAAAATGATCCATGTGCTATTGTGTAGGATTTTTATTTTACTGCTGTTGGGTGGAGTGTTCATTTTATGTATGTTATGAGTAATTCTTTTATAGTTTTACTCAAGTTCTCATTTCTTATCAATTGTTTTAGTTTTCTAGACTGCTTAAGTAAACATCATGAAATGAGTTGGCTTAAACAATGTAAATTTATTAGTTTATAGATTTGAGGCTGGGAAAATGTCCAACTCAAGACATCATCAAGGCGATGCTTTCTTCCTGAAGATGTGCTGTCAGTGATCCTTGGCTCCTCTGTCTCATAGCAAGGCAAATGGGAGCATCTGCTGGATTTTTGCTTCTCTTGTAGTTATTGTTCATTTCAGCTTCTTGAGTCCATTGCTTTCTCTCTCTCCCAGTCTCTATTCATTCTAGTTAAAAAGGACTCCAGTAATAAGATTAAGACTCATCCTTATTGAGGTGGTTCACACTTTAACTGAAATAGCCTCACTTTAACCGAGGTGACCTCATCCTTTTTTACAATACAGGAGTGGAGTAGACATTTCAGCTGACTGAAAGGGGAGGTGACTTCTTCCTCTCTGCAAGCTGTTACAAGAGAAAACAGAGGGGCAGTTGGGGGCCTTTTCTTCAGTGAATTTGGCTAGTGTAGCCCACTTTGAATCACAGCTCTGGCCAGATGAGAACAAAGGAAAATGGAGAGAGATACACCTCCATGGAAAGGTCCATCGAAATTTTGCCATCTGCGGGCCGGTCTAGAAATTACATGGACAGAAACTGCTTTTAGAACTCACTTTACCCCATCTTTGAGAGAAAATCTGCCACCCCATTAGTGAGTCCCTGGCATAATTTCGGTAACTTAAGCTGGGTAATTTTAAAGACTTAGGATAAGTTGAACCAAATATCAAAGAGCTGTGAAAAAATAACAATAGGCAAGAGAGAGAAATTGGCCATCAGAGTAAAGTCTCCAACATAGCAGATGCCTAGACATTAACAAAAAATTACAAGCCATACAAGGAAACAGAAAGAGATGGCCTAGCCAAAGGAACAATCTGGATTTAAGATAATTAATTGATGATAGTCACACAACTCTCCTAAATCATTATAAGGAATTGAAAGAAAATATGTTTAAAGAGATAAAGGATATTACGAAGATACTTGGTGAGCATAAAGAACAATTTGAAAGTCTGTAAGAAAAGTAACTGACTTTATGGGAATGAAAGGCATGATGGATGAGATTAAAAATATATTAGAGACACATAAGAGCAGATTTGAACTGCTTGAAGACAGAATTAATGATTTTGTAGATACAACATCTGAACTGGAAAAGACAGGAGAACAGAAAGAGAAGAGAATGTAAAAAATGGAAAAAGGTCTTAGGGAATTGAATGATAACTCAAAACACAAAAAACATATGCATTATTAGGGTACATACAGTTTCAAACCATCAAACTGATCTTCCATTTAAATGTTCTATCAACTATTGAAAATGGTGTGTTGAAATCTCCAAGACTTATTGAAGAAGTATCTATTTCTTCCTTCACTTCTGTCAGTTTTTGCTTTATATATTTTCAGGCTTTTTTAGGTGATGTGTGTCTACAGTTGTTTTATCTTCTTGCTGGATTGAAACTTTATATATGTAGCAGTTTGATATTATTGATGAATGCCAAAAAGCAATATTGGATTATATTTGTAAACAGCTCTTTTCCTTTCGACATATTAGAGTGTATTGGATACAGAGATTTTAGTTTTACTTAATTTAATAATGATTAAGGCTTTGATTGGGCCACATCAATAGGATGTGGTGGTGGGGGTGGGGACTCACAGAGAAACTGCACCACAGAGAAGGGAGGCTGGAGTTTTGATCCTGGAGCCCCAGAAAGTACACACACAGAGGAGCTTGGTCATGAGGAAAGAGAAAAGGGCCTGGGAAGAGAAACAAACCATTCACTTGATAGTCTACAACTGGCTTTGTGGAGATAGCAGAGGAGTTGAGCCCAGAAAGAAGCAAGCCTCTGGAAGAGAGGAAGCCAGGAAGCCTGAACCCTCACAGATGTCAGCAGCCATTTTCTCCAACACGTGGCAATAGACATTTGTGAGGGAAGTAACTTATACTTTATGGCCTGGTAACTGTAAGTTTCTACCCCAAATAAATAGCCTTTATAAAAGCCAACAGATTTCTCTTATTTTGCATCAGCACCCCTTTGACTGATTAACACAATCTATATATAATATCCTTCCTTGGTTTGTAAACTTTTTAAAATTAGATTTTATTTTTTCTGACAGTGATATAACCACTCCAGCTCAATTCTGATACTATTTTTATAGACTACTTTTTTCCACCCTTTACTTTCAAACTTTTTTTGTCTTTGTATCTAAAGTGAGTCTCTTTTATAATAACATATAAATGGATTGTGTTTTCTTAAGTCTATTCTGCCAATCTCACTTTTTTAATAAGATAGTTTAATACATTTACTTTAAAGTAACGATGATAAAGAATGAATAACTTCTTCCAGTTTGCTATGTTTTTTCTCTGATTCCTGTTTGTTTTTTCCCACAACTTTGCTGTTACTGCCTTTATTGCATAATTAGTTGATTTCTGTAGTGTAACATTTTGATTCCCATCCTGTTTCCTTTCTCTATATTTTTTTAGGTTTTTAGTGGTTTCCTTTGTAATTACAATTAACATATCAAACTAATAATGATATAGTTTGAATCTCTTCAACTTCATTTCAGTAGTCTAGGCAGTCTACTACTAAATATGTCCATCCAACTCTCCTTTATATTTCTATTGCCAAAGATTCCATCTCTATAGATCCTAGGTCCATTAAATAGGTTTGAATTATTTTTTTACATACTTGCATTTGAAGTCATTTGGAAGAAGAAAGAGGAACTAAAAGTATGATAATGCAGGATTTTCTATTTACCTATGTAGTTAGCTTTGACAAATTTCTTTATTTCTTCCTAGGGCCTTGAGTTATAGTCTAGTGTCCTTTTCTTTAAACCTGAAGTGCTCCCTTTAGCATTTTTTTTGCAGGGCATTTCTTCTGGTAGTGAACTCCTTCAACTTCTCTTTGTCTGTAAATATCCTAATTTGAAGGACAGTTTTGTCAGATATAGAATTCTTGGCTGGCAGTTATTTTCTTCCCATAGCTTAAATATGTCATCCTACTGTTTTCTCTCCTCCATAGTTTCTGATGAGAAATTGGTACTTAATCTTATGTGGTGCTCTTGTATATGGAAATTTGCTTCTATCTAGTTCCTTATAAGATTGTTTTTCCCTTGGCATTCAAAAGTTTAATTACAGTGTGTCTTGGTATGGGCCTCACTGAGTGTTTGAGTTTGTTGTGAATCTCAGAAAATTATGTTCTTAAGGTCACCCTTTCCTGTGCATGTATTTTGGTTAGTTTCAATCGGGGGACCTTTCTGATTAGGCCACATTTAATTAGATCACTTCAGTTAAAAGGCTTTGATTAGATTGCAGGAGCCATGGTGGATTGTATCCTTTTATTGGAGACTTATATAAATGGAATTCAGAGAAATAGAGCTGCTATTTTACACTCCCATGTGAAAAAGGACTCTAGGACTGCCTAAAGCTGCAGAAACACAGAGAAACTGTGAAAGGCTGAGAGAGTCTGGAAGCTGGAATCATAGCAGCTTGAAGCTGAGATGAATACCAGAGAAGAAGGAGAGTCAAGTCACTGTGCCTGATTTCCCAAGCTGAGCTCATGGAGAAAGTGAGCTTGGAGGAGAAAGCAGAGAGAGAGAGAGCACCAGACCCACCATTTTGCCTTGCCATGTGACAGGAGTCCAGGATCTAGCAGCCAACCTTTGGGTGAAACAGGATCTCTTATGATACTTTGAGTTAGACATTTTCCCAGCCTCAGAACTGCAAGATTTTAAATTGATAAACCTCTATTGTAATGGCCAACCCATTTCTCATATTTTGCATTGGTAACTTTAGCAAACTAAAACACTGAGCTTTTCCTATTTGTAGTTTGTTGGTCTTCTTGAATGTGTATAGTCATGTCTTTCATCTATTTGGTGAGGTTTTCATTTATTATTCCCTCACATATTCGTTGTGTCCTTTTCCCTTTCTCTTCTCCTTCTGGGACTCCCATCATGCATGTAATCTCATATTACACTTTGACTTACAAGTCCCGTAGGCTCTGCTCACTTTTTTCCATCATTTTCTCTTTCTTTTTTCATGCGAAATAATTTTATCTGTCTTCTACTTCACTAGTATTTCTTCCTGTTCAAATCTGTTAAGGAAGCCTTCTAGTACATCTTTTATTTTTTTATTGTTTTTCATCCCCCAAATCTCTCTTTGGTTCCTTTAAAAAAATTTCAAATTTCAAATTCTTCCTTTTTTTCATTCATCCATTTATGATATCCTTTAGTTGTCTGTCCATGTTTTCTTTTAGCTTATTGATCTTCTTTAAGATCTTTAATATCTTTGATTACTCATTCCAATGTCTATATTTCCTCTTTTGGTTTATTTTATTTCTTTGACTATGTCATCTTATTCTTTTTATTTTTTATGTGTTGTAATCTTTTGTTGAGGTCTGGGTATTTGAATATTTTGATGTAACTTATTTTGTCATATTCTCTTCTTTATCCAGGGTTATAGTGTATATTAGCTCTGTGTTGAGACCCTTCTTTATGCTTATCCCAGTATATACTGAACATATAGAAATAACAGCCCATGGTGAACAATTAGGTTCTTCTGAGTTCTCAGCCTGCAGCTTGCCTAGGGTATGTCTGGTAGCTTTCAAGAGTTACATAGTATTTGTGAGTGTTTCTGCATTACTCAGGCAAAGTGGTGTTGATGCAAAATACCAGAAATCTTTTGGCTTTTATAAAGGATATTTATTTGGGGTAGAAGCTTACAGTTACCAGGCCAAAAGCATAACTTACTTCCCTCACCAAAGTCTGTTACCATAAGCTGGAACAAGATGACTTCTGGTGTCTGCGAGGGTTCAGGCTTCCTGTTCCTCTTAAGGCTCCATGGTCCCAGCTTCTTCCAGTATCAGCTGTAAGCTGGCATAAATCTCATCTCTCTCCCAGGGCTTGTTTCTCTCCAGGCTCAGCTGCTCTGCTCTCTCCACAAGGCCAGCTGTAAACTCTCAGGAAAACAACTTGTCTCTCTTCCTGCGGCCTCTGCCATGTCTAAGTGTCTAATGGAGCCTTCTCTTTGGAGTGTAATTTCTTCCCGGGGCTCCAGCATTAAAATTCTAACTTCCCTACTCTGCTGGGCAGTTTTCTCTGTGAGTCTATGCCGGCCAAGGGGATGGGGACTCAATGTCCTAAAGACATGGCCCAATCATAGCCTTAATCATTGTTTAATCAAGTAAAAATGAAACCTCTGAATCCAATACAATCTAAAGGAAAACATGCACAGAAGAACAGATGAGTTTAAAAACATAATCCAATATCTATTTTTGGAATTCATAAACAATGTCAAACTGCTACAGTTTCCCTTCTAGAAAAGGAGTTTTTCTCCCCAGGTTCTCCTTCCAGGACTCTGGGCTGTTCTCCTTGTTATCAACCACAGTCTTTTGCCTCAGGAAACTGTGGTTGAATCAGCTCTGCTCCAGCATCTGGTTCACCATTTAGTCCAGATTTCAGCACAGGCTCTGTTCCAATGGTTATCTCCACTTTTTCACACTCGTTCCACTCCATATCTTCTTCCCTCTTTTCACACTGTTTCTCTGCCCCAGGTAAATTCTGGGTTAGAGAACCCTGATACGCAGCCTGACTCATTCTTCTTTAGAGCCAGTTGTGGCTGATATTAAGACACCAATATTTTCCTTAAATCTTGATGCAGAATATCTTTTTCTTCTTTTCTAATGAATCTGCTATTCCTTCTCTCACAGCCTTCAACATTAGATGGGGCCTTCCCATGTTAGCGATGATAATGCCCTTATTTAAGGTCAACTGATTGTAGATGCTAATCACATTTACAACGTATCTTTACGGCCACATCTAGGCCAATGAATGGGCAAACAATTACACATGATAACCTAAATAAGTTGGAACACAAAATTAACCATCACAGTCATGATGCATACTTTGTTTTATATATTGTTTGATTTGATTTGCTAATATTTTGTTAAGGATTTTTGCTTGTATATGCATGAGGGATATTAGTCTGTAATTTTTTTTTTTCTCATAATGTCTTTGCTTGGTTTTGGTTTAATGGAGATGCTGGCCTCATAAAATGAATTTGGAAGAGTTCTTTCTGCTTACATATGTAGGGAAACATTGTAGAGAATTGGTATCAATTGTTCTTTAACTATTTGGTAGAAATAATTCACCAGTGAAACTATCTGTCCCTGTGCTTTCTCTTTTGGAAGGGTATTATTTATTGATTCAAATCCTCTAATAGCTATAAGCTTATTCAGATGATCTGTTTATTCTTGTGTACGTTTTGGTAGATTGTATCTTTCAAGGAATTTTTCCATCCATTAAGTAGTGACATTTGAGGCAATAACATTTTTCATAATATTCCTTTATGATCCTTTTCATATCCACTGTATTAGCAGTGATGCTCCTTCTTTCATTTATGAAGTTAGTAATTCATATATTCCTTCTTTTTATTGAATAGCTTGGCTGGAGTTCTATCAAATTTATTTATCTTTCCAAAGAGCCTTTTTTTTTTTCATT
>JAQZBX010092079.1:0-12315 GCA_029593785.1 Cabassous unicinctus
ATCTGGTATAGATATACTTATCTCAAATAGATTTTAAGGCAAGAATAATTACCAGAAATACAGAGGGATATTTCATAATGATAAAGGGTCAATTCTAAATAATAACCTTAAATTATATGCACTTAATAACAGAATTTTACAAATGGACAGGACCAAAGGGAGAAATAGATAATAATGGGAAGATTGAAAAATATACTTCTCTCAGTAACTAATAGAATAAAATGACAAATAATCACAAAGGATCTAGATATAGAAAGGATATAGAATATTTGAACAACCACAGAATATATATTCTTTCAGAGTGCATGTGACTACATTAACCAAAATGGACCATATATGTTCATCCATTAAGCAAGCCTCAAAAAATTTCAAAGGACTGAAATCAGAGTATGTTTTTTGAGACTATAGGGGAATTAAGCTTAATATCAGATTCAAAACATAACTAGAAAATCTCAAATGTTTGGAAAGTTAAACAGCACATTTCTCAATAACCCAGAGGTCAAAGAAGACATCTCAATGAAAATGAGAAGATATTTTGAATGAAATGATTATGAAAATATGACATATCAAAATTTGTGGAATGCAACTAAACCCACACTTAGGGAGAAAGTTATAGTCATAAATACATACATTAAAAAAATGGTGGTGATGGTAGCACAGGAAAGAGTTGGGAGATGAGGTCAAGGCCAGGTGAGACAGCACCTTATCTATGTTAAGTAGCTTGGATCTCACTCGTGGCCCAAGAGGAAAAGATTACTGAATATCAACCCAATGTCACCACCAGAAAACTGGAATTCTCGAGTCTTGAGGCCAAAAGAGCATCTGATTGGGAGTAAAGAAGGTTCCTGCAGGTGGAGGAACAAACACTTTGATTTGGAGTTCAGCTTAGTTCTATCTTCACTCTGCCCCCACATGACACCTCCCTTGGGGTTTGCTTCTTTACCCCATGTCCACTGCCGGCTTGAGGGCTGTCCTCCTCTCCCTGGACTGGCATTGGACCTAGAGTCCAGGCTGGACCCAGAGGCCGGGCCAGACTGAAGACTGTCTGAGAGTCCCTAGTCATCTCCTCCAGCTTTATCACCACAGGGACGGATCAGAGGCCACAGCTGCTTTTCATGTGCCCCTGGTCCCCACATCAATGGCCCAAGTTAAGGGGACATTTTCCTTGAGGTTTGGGGCACAGGAGAGGAGTAGAGTTTTGGGGGGGGCAGTTCAAGGCACCTCCATACCCCCAAGAAGGCAGTCTGTCCTGGGCTGGGGGTCAGTGTTCCCCTCTTCTCCTCTCAAGCAACAGAGAGATTGTGATTCCCAGGGGACGTTTCCAACCGTTGGGGGAAATCTGAGGCATCACAATCGCACTCCGTCTGCGGTGATATTTACCTCTACACACCAGGAGGCAGATGCCAGCCCCAGCACGCACGCAGGTAACTTCACCCTCGCCGAGAGGCGCGCATGGCCTGCCCCACACCGGGGTGCTAAGTCGCCCGCGCGTTCTAACTGGCTACCCAACACCGTCCCTAATTAAGTTCTATCCTGAGGGCGGACAGGTGCAGCCGCCAGCAGGACGGTGTCAATTCCAGCCTCCGAGGGCAGGGGGCCGCCCCCTTCCCAGGCACGTCTGCTCTCTCGCCCAGCCCCTACCTGGAAGCAGCCACAGCCCCCCGGCCCCCCCTTCCCACCGGGGAGTTGCCTGCTGCGCTGGAAAAGGGCTGCCGGAAGGTCACGTCCAGAGCCATCCTGTATATAAGGACCAGGGACAGCGACAGGGTCCAGGCGGCGGCGTAGGAGAAGGAAGAAAAGTGAGCGAGAGGCCGCCGAGCGCCTTTGTCCCGGCGCAGCGGGCGTTACCCGGAGAGCAGCGTCGGCGCCACAGGTAAGGGCGCAGGGCGCCGAAGCCCCGCTGTCACCCCCGCGGTCTCGGGATGCCCCCGCCCGCCTCGGAACCCGGGACTCGGGGCGCCTTTGGCTCACCGCGGTCCCGAGGGCTTCGAAAACTTCCAGCACTGGTTGAGAAGTGAGCAGCTGCTCCGAGCGTGCTTCCCGACGCCCCGCGGCTGCGAGGCTGCGAGCGCTGCAGCCCAGGGAGCTGGCGGCCTCGTCTCCCCCCGGGGACTCGCCGCGGCCGGAGGAGGGGTCGCGGGGCTCGGGTGGGGGTGCTAGGACCCCCTGCAGCTCCTGCCACGTTCTGGGGCGTCTCGCAAGAACTCAGTCTTTTGAATCGCCTTCCTCCCGATTTTCTGGGTCGGTGTCACTTCTTACAAGTAAAATACCATATACTCTAGGGCAAATTAATGTTGGACTTGGGCGCTGGAGAGAAAGACTAAGAAGTGACAAGAAACGCCCTGCATTTCAGACTTTTTTGGATTCAGACCTCTGGGTCCTCGTTTCCCTGCCCACCTTAGAGCACCCGCCGTGGCTGCGCTATAATTTCACGATTCCTGTGTCGCCTACACAGCAGGAGGAACCAAGGTCTTTCTCTCCAAGACCCTGTGGTCGGGCCTGTCCAAGGTCCTGAAACGCCCTGCCCAGTGTCAGGTGCCCTCAACGGGAACGAAGAAACAGATCCTATCTCCCGGAGACCCTGGGTTGGGAAGTGGGCAACCGTTTGAGATGCCCTGGGCTCAGGCAAGAGTTTTCCAGTGGAGGAGGGAGGGCCCGCAGAGCACCCGAGTCATGGGCTTTCACAGGATGGCTGGGAAGAGCCAAGGAAAGCAGAAGTGTGTTTGTTTTGCTGGCTGTTGAGGTATGCACAACTTACGGATAGTTTCATGGCTTCAGATTCCCTTGACGCTTTTATCAGACTTGATGGATGTGAGGCATGGTGCAAGGATAAAACTCTGCACCTCTACTCACCAGGAAAGGCACAGCCAATGTGCAATTTTAGAGCAATAAACAATATTATTTAGCTCATAAAGAATTGGCTCACATATTGAAGTTCTAATAAATGCAGTTCTATGTAAAGTTAATGTAAATATTAACAAATTGTAAATTTCTATTTATTTTTTTCAATTATTGGACTCTAACATCCTTCCTACTTACATAAAGCAAAACATTGACATCTCCCCATTACTTGATCACTTTTAAAATGCCACAAACAAGGTAATAGTTGTTCATTTGTAGAAAAATGGAAAATATAAGTAAAATGAAAAGTTGCTTTCAGAAAAAAAAAACCACACCTTTTAGCAGCAGAATGAAGCTCTGAGATGGGGCAGTGAGAATGTTGCCACATTGTATAACACGACCAGTGGGCCAGAAGGAGAGAAAATAATCTGGGGTTTTCCAGGAAGGCCTGAAATCGTGAGGGAGGTTTTTAGAAAATGGAAGTCGTTCCGAATGGTCAACTTTGAGGGGAGTTGAAGTACAGTTGAAGGGACTGTCAGACCTATGTGATTTTACTTCATCCTCCAAAAAAGACAGTTATTTTCCCTTGCCCACAGCAACATATAACTACCATTTTTCTTCTTCTGGAACATCTGACTCAGATGTGCTGTGTGGTTTCAGAGCTTTAATCTAAGTTCCTTGTCCACCAAATTCAGGCTGGAGCAGCAGCAGGCTACGAGAGGAGCAGGCTGCCCCTGTTCACGACTGGCCACCGAGGTTGACCAGTTCACACCCAGGAGCCCCTTCAGCGCAGGTGCTGGCTGCCAGCGCCACCTAATGGCTGTTCTGAAAACGCTCAGTTGGTGCTTGGCAACCACTCAGGAGGGAGCCCTGAGAATGCCCAGATCTTTGAGAGAATGAAGGGGCTTCCTGAAGTAGACAGTGAGGGCCAGGGAAGATCTCCACTTCCAAAGCCTCTGCTGGGAAAAAAAAAAAAAAGATTTGGCTCACACATCTCCACAAATGAGAGATTTCTTTTAGACAACCTTATCTTAAAAGGCAAATATTCATTAGGAGTGACAAGACAATTGGTCACCTATACCTTAATGCGAATTACTTTTCTCATCTGATTAGGTTGCTTCCTACAACTGACTGAGAAGATCTTCTGAAAACCAGAATTACAGAACCTGGGCTGCTGCAAGGGGCGGCCCGGGGGAGGGAGTAGAGGTGCTGGGGGAAGGCTTGGGCACCAGGCGGTGTCTTTACTACATCTCGGCCTCCACCTCAGCCTCGCCCACGGGGATTTCTGGGATTCTCCAAAACTGTCTTTGGTAGTTGTTCAGAGTGGGAGGTGGTTTCCTTCTGCTCTGTCTGTCCATCTCTTTCCCCTCCACACCTACATCCTCTTAAGTCAGATATTTCAGACCTCATTGAAAGACTCAGAAAACAAAAGATCTGACATGTAATGTGTGCAGGAGATAAGCGAGTTTTAAGAGAATGGGGATCTGCATTAAAAAGTAATCTCCCCAAAGTTACTGAGGTCTGGGAAATTGTCATCACCCAAGGGGTTTGTATACCAGACAGCAAATCGGGTTGGCTGAGATTTTGAATAAATTGGCCAGAGGTTTTATTTGCCTTCATGCAAACCTAATATTCATAAGAACAGAGTTTCCGAGGAAGGGTAGGTTCCTACTGGAGGAGGAGGGGGAAAAGTCATCTTGAGCCGGATTTCAGAGTCCTTGGTCTTTCCCAAGTTGCTCCCAGGCCTTTAGATGTAAAGTGTTGCAACTGTAACTTCATGCAGGTAGTGAGATGGGAAAACTGTGGGCTGGAAACAGGAGAACTTAGCCTTACCTAGTCATGAAGGACACAAGTAATTGTACCTCTCTGGGCCTCAATTTCCCCATCTCTTAAGTGAGGGGCTTGACCAAATGATCTCTGATATGGCCTCCATAGGGGTCTTTGGAGATAACAGGAGACAAAGGAAAGAACTGCCCATAGTTTACTCAGTCCCACTCCCCTCCTCCCTACACAATCCACACCAGCACCCTGCACACCTCCCGTCCCCTCAGCACTGCTCCTGTCCTCAAACAGCCTTGACCTCCACAGTGAGTGCCTTGTTAACGTTGGCTTGCGGTCCTTCCTGGTGATTTGGCCAACATTGTTCTGCTCCCTGCAGGGGTCCCACCAATCTTGTTTGCCTCTGCAGAGCCTCAGTCTGCCTGGAAGATGCCGAGATTGTGCTGCAGTCGCTCGGGGGCCCTGCTGCTGGTCTTGCTGCTTCAGGCCTCCATGGAAGTGCATGGCTGGTGCCTGGAAAGCAGCCAGTGTCAGGACCTCACCACGGAAAGCAACCTGCTGGTATGTAGGCCATGGCTGCCATCTTGGTTTGGGCACCAGAAAGAGGGGCTGAAGCTGGGGCAGCTCAAAAGAAAAGGGGTAGGGGGAAGGGGAAATCATTCTCAATGGTAGGGGTGACTCAACCCAGGGCAGGGCAGGACCTATGGGATGAAGTCAGAATTGGGCCAATGAGGGAAGCAGTTTCAGGGAGCTGAGTCTAGCCCACAATTTCAGCTTGATTGTCCTCGTCCCCTGCCCTGTCCTCTTGTAGGGAGACTGCACACCATCTAAGCTGTTTAGAGACAGTACTTCCTTAGTGTTTCATGACAATAACAACCATAATAACAACCCTATTTAGTAAGAACCATAATTACTCCAAATGAACCTATATGTTCAATCTTTTAGCCCCCAAATTATTCCTTTGTAAATAACCTCATATCACTTGCCCTCTCCACTCCATATCCCTTTCCCTTTCATCTGTACTACCGGTTACAGAGCTAACTAGGGAGTTAGGGGGAAGAAATAACCAAAGTGCCATTTCCTCTAACTGGTGAAAAGTCTCATGCTTCTCCTTAAGGACTGGTTTTTGCCAAGTTCCTTGCAACTTGTAAAGGCTGGAGCTCCCTTTACGTTCCCACAGGGTGTGTGTGTGTGTGTGTGTGTGTGTGTGTATGTGCATGCACATGTGTGCATATTGGGGGCAGCATAAATGAGAAATGGTACAAAGACCAAGGACTAAAAGACACACTGCTGGCACCAGTGGCTGAGAATCCAGCCCGCTGCCAGCACCTGCCAGCTGAGGGTGGAAAGCATATCACCACGTTCTGTGTGATTTGCCAGTGGAGAAGCTGAGGTAAGGTGAAGGCAGTGTCTTCCTCAAAGACATAGTTCAGGTTTCATGTGAAATATAAAATAGGAAGAAAAAAAAAAGCCCAGGGGATCCAGTGAGTTCCAGTCAGAGACACCCAAGGAACTCTTGAGACAGCTTCTCCTGCTAAGAGCTCCCCAGGAAAGGAGCCCTGACACAGACAAACCTCTTAGATTCTAGTCCCAGTTCTGTCACCAAAGAGCTGTGCCAGTTTCTTTCACCTCTCTGAGCCTCCAGTTTCATCATCTGTCCAGTGAGGCAGAGGGAGCTTAAACCAGATGGTCTTAGTTTTTTCTGACAGTTAACATTCTGCAGTGTCATTAATTCTAAAACCCTAGAGGAGGAAATTCCCACCTTAACAGAGCAGTTGGGATCCGCTTCCTCCTCTGCAGTCCCCAGTAACTGAAAACTCAAGGGTGCACTCGGTTGGTCACTTTCCTAAGCAAGTAAGTAACACAGTTGAGTCCTCTGGGGACAAAGAGCAGAACTCCAAGACCAGTGCAATGGAAATATCCTGGCTTCCCACCCCTCTCTCTAGTCACAAGGAGGTGACAGGGAAGTTCACTGATTGGGAAAGATGCAGGCAGATCAGTTCAGAAGTTTTCAAACAACTGGAGAAAGTGCCAATGGGGAACGGGAAAGTTTTGAGGGGCAGGACTGGGGTAGAGTGGGCGGTAGATTTGCGGGTCACTGGGGCAAGATTGACCCATTACTGAAAACACAGGCCCAAGAAGCTGGACTTGTACTTCTACCACCTAGAGAGATTCTGCCCCAAATTTCAGCTCAATGCCCCTCCCAGACTTGAACTGAACCATATTTATTTATTAAAGATTCATTAACTGCCAGCGACTTCCACCGGCCCACCGTTTATTAACACAGTGGGCACAGGGCAAACAGGAAGACGGGGCCCCTGCTGGCAAAAGCTATGGGGAGATTCGGGTCCAGCGCTGAGTGGGATGGGGTACGGGCGCTGCCAGGCTGATGCAGGTAAGGCAGACGGGGGGCCAACGCGGCCGTCCAGCCCGAGCCTCCGACGACGCCCGGGGGCCGCTGCGGCCTAGGCTGCCCCTGCGGGGAGAGCAGCGGCCCGGCCGCCCTCACGCGCTCGCGTCTGCCGCCCCAGTGCTGCCTCCGGGCCTGCCAGCCCGGCCTCTCCGCCGAGACGCCCGTGTTCACCGGCAACGGCGACCAGCAGCCGCTGACCGAGAGCCCCCGGAAGTACGTCATGGGCCACTTCCGCTGGGACCGGTTCGGCCGCCGGAACGGCAGCAGCGACGGCGCCGGCGCGGGCCGGAAGCGCGAGGAGGAGGCGGCGGCGGCGGGCGAGGGCCCCGGGCCCCGCGGCGAGGGCGCGGCGTTGGGCCCGCGCAAGGGCAAGCGCTCCTACTCCATGGAGCACTTCCGCTGGGGCAAGCCGGTGGGCAGGAAGCGGCGCCCCGTGAAGGTGTACCCCAGCGGCGCGGCCGGCGACGCCGCCGAGGCCTTCCCGCTCGAGTTCAAGCGGGAGCAGGCGGGGGCGCGGCCCGGGGTGGCGCTCCACCCCGAGGGCTTGGGCCAGGGCGCGACGGCCCGGGCCGACCTGGAGTCCGGCCTCGTGGTGGAGGCCGAGGCGGCGGCGAAGTTGGACGAGTGGCCCTATAAGCTGGAGCACTCGAGCTCGGACAGCCCGCCCAAGGACAAGCGCTACGGCGGCTTCATGTCCACCGAGAAGAGCCAGACGCCCCTGGTGACGCTGTTCAGAAACGCCATTATCAAGACCGCCCACAAGAAGGGCCAGTGAGGGCGCAGCGGGCCGAAGGGGCTCCTCTCCCTGGGGAAGTCCTCCCCAAAGCCCTCCTCTCCCCTCTTCCCCTGCTCTCCTGCTGCCTCCCACCTCGGCGTGGTACTCTCTCGGTGAGAGCGGCAGGCAGGTCTTCAGTCCCTTAAAGCTCTTCTAGTTAGGAAATAAAACCTTTCAAATTTCACATCTGACTCCGACTTTGAATGGAAACTGGATGAATGAAATAAAAATACATGTGTACCCATCAAATAAAGAACTGCATGTCTTGGAGGAGGGTCAGAATGGTTTCCAGGGGACCAAATGGTAGACTATTTCAAAGGACATAGAAAAGTGAGAATGGAAAGAAAATGTACCCTTCCCCAGTAAATAGGCCCTGAAGGGATCAAATAGTTCGGGTGATGGCTCAAGTATGGCTTTCTTTCTATATCACTGTGCTTTTCCTTTTGAAATGCAAAGTCCATATATACTTTAAACACTTAAAAAACAATCAGCCATTTACTGGCCTTATCCCCTTCTAACTCTGTACGGTCTGAGGGCTTTTTGCAGACCAGGGGCCCCATTACTCAGAAAGACCACAGAGGCCTGAGCAGAAGTTACTAGATAGGCAAGTTGTAGGTTCATCTACAGTTAGAAGCCAAGGCGTGAGACCCAGCCAGAACCTCAGTGTATGTAGGCAATGGCAGTACAGGCAATTCAAGACAGTACATGGAACATACAAACTGCTCATACTGATTTTTGCTCACAGAATCCTGTTTTCCATCCTCCAAGGCTGTCCAGATCCTCTTTGCCATCATGGTACCCAGAGAGGGAGGAAGAAAGAACTGCCACCCTGGGTGTCATTTTATGTAGGAGTCTGGGCTTTCCACTCCAAAAACCTGGGAGTTAAGTCCACGAAGTGGAGCCTGGGCCTTGGACCCTGGACTTCCAGAGGGCGGGGCCCTGTAGGGAGGGGAATTGTATGTTGGTAGAGAGCTCATTGAACCACCATGCTCAAAGAGGAACAGAGGGAGAGCCTCTGTTGGTGTTTTATTGCTATGGCTGGTGTTCGTATCCTGTGTAATGAAGCAGGAGCTTCATGGGCTCCATCCTCAGGCGTTTCCCATGCCTGCGTGGTGTGGCTCAGGCTTGCTGCGTGGGGAGAGAAGCAGGTCCACTAAGGTCTCAGGGATGTGGGAGGAGTCCAGTGCCTCTGGGATGCCACATTCCTCACCCTCTTCCATTGAGGGGAAAAGACTGCTCAGCAGTAGTGGGCTAGAAGGCAAGATTCCTACAGGAGTGTCCTGGGGACCTGCTCCCCTTCAGCCCCCAAAACCACCTGGCCATTGGTTGTGGCCCATGGCTAGGGGGGCTCTTTGGGCTGTGAGGTGGGCGGCTGTGGGAATGTCTTCCTGGGTCTGAGTCCTGACTGCTCATGTCTAGCTAGCTGTATGACCTTGGGCAAGTCTCTCAACTTCTCCAAGATTTACTTCTCTTTCTTCCTAGCGTGAGGGTTATTATGAGGATTAAGTGAAAAAATGGATGTGACCATCCTTGTTATCACTGAAAAGCCAACTGTGAGAGCTGAGGGTTGGTATCACTTCAAATTCAGCTCCATTCCAAAGGCAGATATTCTCTCCCTTAAATACATGGTACCACCCACCCATGGAGATGTACACGTCTGTGTAAATACAGCACAACTTATACAGATGTGGACCGACGGGTGCTTCTTCCAGTCCCTCAGCTGGCCTTGCCCCATGCTGTCCCCCATCCCCAGGTTGCCTGGCTCCAGCCCTCCTCTCCATTCCTGTGCTCCTGCTTAGGCCTTGGCTATCACAACAGCTCCTTAGCCAACTGGTCTCCCCACCCCCATCCATCCTACACACATTCTTCCTATTAGTGTATACGAGACCTTGCTTTTCGTCACACTGCCTGGCTCAAGAGCCATCAGTTCAAAACTCCTGGGTATTGCATGCAGGGCCCTTGTCAACTGGGCTCCGTCTTCTTGCTAATCCCTACTTCCCAGGCTTCCCAGATGAAGGCTCTGCCTCGTGCCTACAGGTCTCCTCTTCCCATCCTCCCTTACTTCTGCCTGGAATGCCCCCTCCTCCTTGCCCATTCCAGTGCCACCATTTCTTCAGTATGAATCGCAGTTTCAACCCACCTCTGCCGGGAGAGTTGCAATCTCTTCCAGCTGACCTTGATCATGGTCAGTGTTTCTGAAGTCTGCTTCTCAGCACCAAGGGCATCCTGTCCGATGGCTCAGATGGTGAGTTATTTCAGGAAAACTATAAGCCCCACAAGGGCAGAGGCCAGGTGTTGTATTTCTTGCAGTTTTCATAATGCTGGGGCCACAGGTTTGCAACCACGCACACTCAATTCACCCGAGACTCATGGATACTTATATACAGAAACACACGTCTGAATCGCATTAGCTACACCATCAGAGAGTGTGGTCAAGGCTGGCAGGGAAACATCTGTGTATGGTGCTTACTCATATGCCCCCATGCCCTGATGCTCTGGAAGGTCACAGTTAAAGAATGCACCTTGGGAAGTCGTGGTCCGAGGGGAGTTGGAACGTTGTCCAGATTCTTAAGGTCTCCTCCAAGGTGGAGTATATTACATGGGCCAGGTTCTGGTCACTAGAATGAAGAAATGGGCCCCGGCCTTGCTATCTGAGGAGGCTCCCCTGCTCGGAATCCTGGGCTCCTATTTCCCACCTGATAGCATCCTTTCCTACCTCCTTCCTTCAGAGGCAGATAAAGTAATGGGTGGTGGGGGTGGCTAAATGTCAGTGGTAAACCTGGTATTTTCAGATCCTGTTTGCATCTCAAAAATGTACTTATTTTAAAGAAATCAAATAGACAGCCGGGTGGTGACAACATTGACATTTATTTGAACAGGGCACCATAAAGGCTCATTGGGAGATCCTAAAGAATGCTTTTACTAAGACTCCTTCCTACATTCCCCCCACTTCCCTTTTCCCTTCCCTAAAATAAAATGAATTGGATTCGATGAGTTTAAAAATACAGAAAACGGCCCCAGGCACTGATTCTGCACTCACATATAACTACAGCAGCTATGATATACATATATCTTCAACCACGAGCTATGTCTCACACACACATGCACACACATGGGCAGACACGCACACACACTCGGCCACGTCATGGGGGTCTAAGTGGGTCCAGACACGTGACAACGTATGGCCTGCAGCACTTGTGGATCTGCAGCTCTGCACTCCATATGCCAGACTCCACCATCATGGAGGAAGAGCTCACCAGGGGAGGTGAGGGGTTGAGACCCCAAAGTCCCCCAAAGGAGAGGGGGCAGCGGCTCCCCCCTCAGTGGCTGCTGGAGGAGAGCACAGAACGCTGCCTTTGGCCTCCCCCACCCCAGGACCACAGAGCTTCTCCTGCTGCCTCTGGGCTCCTCCTATCACTGCCTTCCGGCTAGCCGGGCTCCAGGATGCACCCCGCCATGCCCGTGCTTTGGCGGTCTTAGAGCTAGGCCAGATTTGGGGCAAGGGTCACCTAAACCTGAAGATTTCCGGGGTTAATGGGATGAAGAAGTGATGAGCTGCCCTAAACCTCAGCTGTAAGGAAGATACCTTGTTTCTCCACGACCTGCCTGCAGATGCCCAGAGGTCACTGGAAACACTGCAAGCAGGCATGGCCTGATGAGACCCCCGCCCCCTCGACCTTTACACCAGACACTCAGCCTCCCAGCTAAAGTCCTCTCCCACAGGCCCTCAGCTGCCCACTTCCATTTTCTGCTCATGAATTGGAATTGGGGAGAAGAGCCTCCCTACTCAAGGACAGAAGGAAACAAAAACGTATGCCCCCTCTGTCCCCAGGAAGGAAGGCCTTGTGACCCAGGGTCTCCCAGAGAAGCCCCGGGGTCTGGCCTTTGAGCCATTTAAAGGAAGCCCAAGGCAATTCGGTTTCCTGAAGCCAGGGCACAGCACAGCACCCAAATGCCCCTGGCGCTCCGTCAAGCGCTCTCACTGGTCCCAGGCCCAGCCTTTTCATTGCTCATCCATCTATATTTGTGAATGGGGCCGGGGGCAAGGAGAGGGAAATGGGAGGAGGCCCAGGGCACGACGGACTCCCGCTGCAAGGAAAACAGAAGGAACCTCCAGGATCATACAGGAGCTCTCTAAGGATCTGCTTCTCCTGCACCTAACCCTAACGCCTCACTCAAATCAATAGAAATCCCCGAACCCAAAGGCATCCCCGCCTGTTAAATACTATCAGCAAAGTGCTAACGAACTCCACCCCTGCCCACAGAGCAAGAGTCCTCAGTGGCCTTGTGGAGCAGCTCGGCTCAAGTTGACAAGAGAGGCGGCTAGCAGAGAGGGGTCGGGCACGGGAAGGAGCACTGCCAGACGCCGGGAGCTTGGAAGGCAGGAAGCGGTGATGCCAGGAGGGCCTGGCCACCTTCTTCCCTCTAGGGCCCCTCAAACCCTGCTTTGCCTCTCTCCCAGTTCTGGTGTGAGAAGGGCACGGCTTAATTTTCTGTTCCACTTAGC
>JAQZBX010092080.1:0-12312 GCA_029593785.1 Cabassous unicinctus
AATGTTACACCAAAAATATAGGGGATTCCAATATACCCCACCGCCTCCCCATTCCACACTGTCCCCCATTAACAGCATCTTTCATTAGTGTGGCACATTTGTTACAATTGATGAAAACATATTGAACCATTGCTGCTAACCATGGTCTATAGTTTACATTATGATTCACACTTTGCACCACACAATTTTATAGGTTTTGATGAAATGTATAATGGCCTGTATCTGTAATTGCCATATAATGCAGAACAATTCCAATGTCCAAAAACTGCCCAAATGTTACACTTATTCTTCCCTCTCCCTCCCCTCAGAAGCTCTGATGCCACTGCCTTTATATCAATGATACAAGCTCATCCATTGCTAGAACAATAATAAGTCTGTAATAGAATAATAATAAGTCTACTTTAGTCTATTGGCTGATGGTGTCCCTGTCTCAACACTGCAGTGGGATCCATGGTTAAGAGGATTTTAACTTTTTAATTCTCAGGTCTCCAAATAGAAGGAGTTCATTAAAATGTAAAAATATTGCAATGGAAATAATTAATAAAATAAATTTCACTAAATGGAAAGTCATGCCACAAATCAAGAGAAACAATTTATGAAACCCATTTATGATTAAGAGCTTATATCCAAAATAAAGTACACTTTGCCTCAATAACGGATGACCATTTTTATTAATACTTTTAAAACTTCAGTAACAATTTAATGAACATTTTAACAATGAATATTTATGAATGCCTAATAAGATTATGAACAGACAATAAACGTCTTCAGAAATGAAAGAAATGCAAATTATCACCACAGTGAGCTAACACACCTCAATAATATAAATGGCTATAATAAAATATTTAAAAGTGATAAAAACTGACAGTAAAGATGTGGAGGATAAGTGATAATGATAATACACCAACAATATTTTTTGAAGAGGTAACTAAATCAGGTTTATGGACACAATTTATATATTTCAAATATTATAATATAGATAAGAGAAGGAAAGCAAAGACATAATAGCATGTCCACCTAAAGAAAGCATGAAAAGGAGAGGAAAATGAAAAAAATAAGTAGATGGCATAAAATAATAAAGATTGGAATAGAAGTAAAGACAAGGAATAGTTTAATGATGACAATTCAAATTGGAAAATAACTTTCTATAACGATTAACAGAATCTAAGGAATACAAATTATCAACATTGTGATTGAAATCAGATTGTCACCATTCGATCTTACAGACAAGGATAATGATGAGGAGAGAACACTATATAAAATGCATGCCAAAAGATTGCACAGTTAAATGGAATCCAAAAATTCCTTAAGATGTCACACAGCACAATGCTTACAATTGCAGTGACAGTGTTTCCTAATCTGTTAAATATTTAAATTCTTCATGAAGTAAATTCCCACAAAGCAAAAGTTATAGTCTTCATTGGAAAATTTTTTCAAAACTTTAAGAAAAAAATATAAATCTTAAATGAAATCTATGTGAAAATATAAAATGTGTGAAAGTGGACAAAATAATTTTATGAGAACAGATTATTATAAGTAATAACATTGACTTAGTCACTATGAAAAACAAAATAATAATCCAATATTCCTCATAAGTTTACAAGAAAAATGTATTTGACACAATATTAGTAAAGCAACTTTGGCAACATATAAAAAGATATTAAATCATGATCTATCAAGATGTATCACAGTGAATGCCTTATTTAGATTGTCTTGTTCATAAATAAAATAGAAATGTTCATATTCTTCTCAATAGGGCATAAAATGCTTTGTCAAAATCATCAGTGATCCCTGAGTCAGCTCCCCAGCAGGGGACCCTAACGGATTTTTACATTTCCTTTTTAATTTTTACAATTATCCCATCCACTCCTAGCTTGACAAGAGTTTGTCTTTTCAATGGCTGTTTGTGACTCCTGCCCTCCCTTGAGGTCCCTGGTGTTAACTAGCACAGCAGGATGCACACCTGTGTTCTCACCTCTCAGAATCTTACCTGTAAATGCACCTGGTACTGGAGGTGCCCTTGTGAGGCTGTTGTGAGTCCAGGTGGCTGTCCTGTGGATG
Source organism: Cabassous unicinctus (assembly GCA_029593785.1). Taxonomy (NCBI): domain Eukaryota; kingdom Metazoa; phylum Chordata; class Mammalia; order Cingulata; family Chlamyphoridae; genus Cabassous; species Cabassous unicinctus. The sequence goes on from JAQZBX010092080.1 coordinate 2,062, forward strand.
ATGTTACCCCACTGTCAATCCCACCCATATATCCCATCCTCTCACCAGGAACTGGAATTCAGAAAGTACAATGGAAAAGGAGCCAGTTATCCCTCAGGTTATGCTAATTTCTGGAAGGTCATCCTTGCTCCTGGGCTGGATCCCAAGAAATGCACCTGGACTCTCACATCCACAAGAACTCTCATTTTCTAAACACAAGATGCACCAAGAAGAAAACTGTTTCCCAGTCAGAGGTGCTGCCTGGAGGCAGAGGGAGATGCCCTCAGCTTCCCAGGATGCCCTGGAGCATGAGGTCCAAGCACAAGTCAGAAAGGCACAGGACTCCCTGGGAGGACATCCCAGCAGCTCTGCCTGCAGAAGCCTGTGGCTTTGCTGGAGGATTAACTCTGTAAATGAGTGCTTCCTGATGATCCTGACTTCTTCACAGAAAATTCTGTATTTGGAGATTGATATTTCATTTACAGGAAAATATTTGATATTTTAGGGTAATAGAATATATAGGTAAGTGATTGAAACACCCATGAAAATTTTTAAAAAGACATGAAATGTAGATGGTTTTAGCTATACTCTTTGGACAAGTTAAAAATAATTAAACATTGTTATTTTTATCTTCTAATTTATCCTCTTCTAATGTATATATTAGAAAATTTGTTTTATGTGTGGATAACATAATTACAACATCTCATGTAATAACACACCAGATTTTATAAGGAACTTAAGTACAGGAGCCTCTTTTCTCTCTTTCTCCTCCTTACATCTGAGGACATATGCGCTCCATGAGGCTAAGGGAGGGCAATTTTTCATGGACACCCTTGGGAGATTTACTTAAATTCAGAGAATTCCTTCTCAAAGTTGAAAGCAAGTTTTGTTTAAACTTTCAGTCATATCCAGTAGAAAGTGCAGGGGTGGGGTGGGGTGGAGGACTATAATAGCATTTTTAAAAATCTGTACATTGCTTGAATCTCAGGTACATCATAACTCTGCTTGGAGAAAAGGCAATGGTGGCTGTCTGGGGATTAATTATTGTGAATAAAGATGTGGGAACCTCAGGCAAGGTCAGGAAATTCCTCCCCAACCCCTCTCTGTACCTGTCCTTGAGATTGGTCCTTGCATGACCCCTTGTGGTCCTGAAAGTCCCCTGCAGCCCAGTCCCCTCCTGGGCCCTGCAGAGGAGGTTTGTGTCTGGGCTCACCCTGACTTCCTCTCACTGTGTCTCCTGCACAGTATTAAGTGGCTGTGTCCTCAGGTATCAGGCTGCTCAGCTTTAAATAAACTTCACTCTTGGAGGTTTCTCTGCTGATGCTAACACGGGAATTAAGAGTTGGGCTATAGTATGTGTTTCCATTGTATGCTATTACACCGACCCACTCCAGCCCCTTCCCTGGAGACTGGCGGATCCATTTCACATTATAGATGGCTAAAGAGACTCCAGAGACAGTACAGGTGAGGGACAGGGTCTGTGAGGGCTTCACCAGGCCAGGTCCTGACTCCTTCAACTGCACCTGGGACAGGACACCTGAGGACAAGGAGAAGCATAATGAATCATAGGCTCAGGGGCAGCATCCCCATTACCTTCATGGCTGAATCCTGAGACACTCACAGCTGGGAGCTGACACAAGAAAGAGGAAGAACCATGAGGATTTCATGTTCTTTTGAGTGATGTCCTTGATGCCCAGAAAATATTTTCAAGATGGGTTGGAAACAATTTAAGTAAGTGAGGGCAATTTTTTCATATGTCTGCCCATGTGGTGATTTGCATTTGGGAGGTAACTATGTATATAAAATGAGAGGGGATGAGGGGAGGTCCTAGTCTTAGGGGAACACCTGGGCAGGATGCTGGCTGATCCCACAGAGAACACAGTCCTCTCCCTGGCGTGCACCATTATCAAATACAATTTCCTCTACTTTCAAACCAGAAATACATTGAATAAGCTGATCAGGGAGACACATATGGCCAAGGATCAAGGATGGCTTTGGGAATATGGTAACTGGGTGGCTTCCCCAAGGGATTACATATATATATTTAAATTCCTTAACAAAATTTGTTCTGACATTTTCTGCTTGTTTTTAATGTCTGTGCAGGGATGGGCATTTTGAATTGCCTTCTTACAAATTTGTTGATGAGTCATGTGGAGTATGAATTCACAGAAGGATATCAGAAGAGTTAGATATTACCACTGTTAAAATTTCGATCTTACTAAATGGCTCTCTTAGAGCTAACATTATCTGGAAGTGTTCAAGTCTTGCTGACCTACCTCCATGTTGCTTTATACTGCTCCATGTATCCTCTACTGGTCATAGGACCCCAGATTGCAGTCTTATAGATCTACTTTCTCCTCAGGATCTGCTAACACCTATCCCTTGTATGGCAAGAGAGGAGGCCCTGTGGTTTTGAGTGCTCCCTCAAATAGGAAAATCTATTGTTGGTTGACACAGACACTGCATCACTGAGCAACACTGGCTACATAAGGAAGTTCTTGTCTTGGCCCTACAGTAGAAGCCGACAACACAGGAGGTAAGCATCCCTTTTCAGGAGCTGTGACACATGAATCAGGTGGATGGGACTGAAAGCATGTGGGACTAATGGAGTGAAACAAGCTAGACACAAAAGGACAAATACTGTATGATCGGGCTATTATGATTTGAATATATTGTGTAAACTCATGAAGTTAATAATTAGAATGTAGGTCACCAGAAAATAGAATGATGTTAGAGAAATGAAAACTGAGGGTTAACCTGTGCCAAATTGGTAAAAATGTTGTTTGTTAATCTTTGGAAATGAGTAGAAAAGGTGAAACACAACATAGTGTTTATAACTAGAAGTGATGCTATACGGGTATGAACATGGTTGAAAGGGAAGTCTAAGACCATGTATGTTAATGGAAAGAAAGCTAAAAAATGTAACATGGGACTGATAGCACAGTAAAACTTCATGTGAAATAGGAATGTGGGTAATAGTGCATAAATAAGATTATTTTCTGTGAAACTAAACAAATATATGTTCATGTTACAAGATGATAATGTCAGGGGAAAAAGCCCACATTATGCTAATTGAAAGAAACCAGAAACAAAATACTACATATTGTATGATTCCATTTATATAAAATGTGAATATAAATCAATTTACAAAGATGGAATTAGATTAGTGCTTATGTAGGGCTGGGGAAGGATAGAGGGATTGAAAAGTGACTGCTAAGGAGTGTAGAGTTTTTCTTTTTGGAGTAATGAAATTTTTCCAAAATTTTTGTAGTGGTGAATGCATAACACTGTGATTATACTAAAAGCCATAGATTGTACACTTTGGATAGATTGTATGCTATGTGAACATATCTCAATAAAACTGCTTTAAAAATTAAAATAAAGAATCACTGTACCTTCCAGGCTATCAAACTCTTATTCTTCCTCCTCCCATTAAACCTTAAAGAACCAAAAACCTACTTTCTGTCCCTATAGATTTTCCTATTCTGGACTTTGATATTAAAGGAATCAATAAGTATGTGGCCATTTGGGACTGGATCTTTTAACTTAGTACGCTGTTCCCAAGGTCAACCCATGCTGTAGCAAGTAGCAATACTCCATTCCATTTATTTTTAAGTATTATGATAACATATGTACAAAACAGATTACCAACTTTAAATCCTTTCATGTATACAATTGAGTGATCTTAATTAGATTTCAAATTTTGTGCCTCAATAGCCACAAACATTTCCAAAATATTTTTACCTCAAACAGAAACACCATCTCCATTAAGCACTGCCCATGAAACTAGTAACCCCTAATCTTCTACCTCTCTCTATGAATTTGCGCATTTTGGACACTTCATATAAGTGAAATAATACAATATTTTTTCTTTTATATTTGCCATATTTAACTGAATATCATTATCAAGGTTCAGGCATGTTGTAGCGTGCACTAGAACTTCATCCCTCTCTACAGCTGAAATATATCCCCTTGTGTGTATATACACTACATTTTCTTTACCCATTTATTAGTTGGTAGAAAAATACACTGCTCCCACCTTTGAGCTATTGTAAATAATGCAACTACTAACATTAGTGTACAAATGCAGATTTGAATTCCTTTGTCCAATAATTTTTGATACATTCATAGAAGTGGAGTTTCAGGTTACATAACTTAATTTTCCATGTGTGCCCCTGCAGCATGCATCTTACATTGATAAACCACCTGACTCAACACTGACCAGAGAAGTAGTTAATAAGAAGCTTTCCAGTCTTAGGGCATGAACCTTCCCAGAGCCCAAACCTGCATCTGAGACCAACATAGATACCATTCACACAGGTCATCCAATAACCACAGTTTGTCCCAATTGATAAAGTAAACATCCAAAATGCCCTATACCACTCTGGAGATATCCAGACACTATAGTCAGGGCAGAAAGCTTGGTGCCTTGCCAGTGGGCCCTGCTTTGGAATATACAGTCTCCATAGTGAGAATTGGACTCTGTTGTTTCTTCCCTACACATGGCTCTTCTGCCCCTTCTTTTGGGACCTATAATTAGTACTAGAGTTGGTAGAAGTACATCCAAAATATTGAAATCTGTGGGCTGTCCTTGTGCCAGCTGGGTGCTGAATATCATTAGAGTTGCAACATCTACTCTCTAGTTCATTGGTGTCACCCAGGACAGCTAACATGGAGGTGATGATGGACAACTACCATACCAAGGAACCAAGAGAGGCTACAACTGCAAGAAAGAGAGCCCCATCCATTGTCCTATGGGATCACAACCCTCTCTCAATTCAAGGTGGAGTGGACATCACCATCCCCAAATCCTCAGGATTGGGGAATGAACTATGGACTAAAGTAGACTTACTGGTATTCTACTATAGACTTATGATGAATCTAGCAATGGAAAAAATTATATCACTGATGTGGAGGCAGTGGACACTGGAGATTCTAAAAGCAGGGAGAGGGATAAATAGGTATAATTCAGGAGGAATTCTGGGACTTGGGAATTGTCCTGAATGATATTGCAACAACAGATACAGGCCATCATAAATCTTGCCATAACCTACAGAATTAGGTAGGAGAGAGTACAGACTACAATGTAAACTTTAACCCATGCTTAGTGGCAATGCTGCAAAATATGTTCATCAATTGCAATGAATGTACCTCACTAATGCAGGAAGTTGTAATTGTGGGAAAATGTGAGAGTTGTAGAGAATGGGGCCTTTGTGAATCCCCTGTATTTTTAATGTGACATTTGTATAAACTAAGTATCTTTAAAAAAATAAAAAATATATTTTTTAAAAAATGCACTAACCCCCAATAACTTTTCATGCATTTTCTGTAAATTAATCAAGCCTTGAATCCCATGGAAAACCTACTAAATCAAAACATGGGTCCCAATAAAAGTTTAAGCCATTTGTTCCATAATTCTCTCCTTGTGTGCTCCAACTTGCTGGCTAAGCCACCTGAGATGGTTGCATTTCCTGGCAGTAACTCATGATTCTCCTCTCTCTCTCTGGGAACTGTGAGTAGCAAACTATCTTTTCTCATGCATTAAGAACTCAGTTTTCCATTGTTTTGCACTGGCTTCCACCTGAACCCAAATTTAAAATCCAACTTAACCAATTTGAAACAAACACCTCAGAGAGTATGGTGTGTTTGTCATGACCATGGGAAATGAGAAAAAAATGGCTTTTGACTGTTGTTAGCTTACTAAATAGGCCTCTCACAGAGCTAACTCTGGGAAAGTTCCAGGCCTTCCCAACCTATATCCATGCTATGTTGTGCTGCTGCCTGTTTCCTCTGTGTGGTGATGCCTAGAAAGCCCACCCCAAATTGGCAGTACTACAGATCTACTTTTCCTCAGGATCTGCTAATTCCCATCCCTTGTATGGCAAGAGGGCAGGCTCTGTGGTTGTGAGTACTCCCCCAAAAGAGAAAATCTATTATTGGTTGACACTGACGCTGCATCACTTGGCAACAATGGTTACATAAGAAAGGGCTTGTCATAGCCCTGCAGTAGAAGCCTGCAACACAGGAGATAGGCAACCTTTTTCAGGAGCTGTGACTCATGAGTGAGGTGGATGGGACTGAAAGCATGTGAGACTAAGGGAGTGTGATAGACCTCTCAGTACCTGGTCTACAGCAGTTGGGATACTGCTGTGGGAGACTCCAACCACTGCGTCTGTGGCCCATGTGTATGGGACTTACACTACTAGCTTGAGGGTACACTCCCTCCACTGGAAACATAATAGCACACCACAAGCAATGGTGCTGAAAGGTCTACAATGATTATTTTGCTACTGTCTCCATGTTGTTGCCCTATCATCCCAGACCATATGGGTTAGAGAGGCTTTAAATATCTGGTGAAAGGTAGGTAAGAAACTATTGTGCAAAAAAAAAGGGTGCCTGAACATATTGTACTAGCAGCCCCTAAGACACCAGAGTATGTTCCCAAGTTGCTTGAGAAATGTAAGACTCAAATGAAATGTTCATGGGCCCTACCCAAGGCTGCTACATATCATAATGCCAAAGACATGATGTTGGACTCTTGACATCTGGAAAAATGACTAGTGATCTCACTAGAATTATGCTGATAAAAACAAACCCAGAGCCTGATGAGGTCAACTGGGATTCCCTAGAGAGAGAAACAGCTGCCTATGAGTCCAGTCTACTGGAATCACAGATGTTGCCCATCACCACAAAAAACATCATGCAGGATCCCCATGTGGAAGTCCAAATTGGAAAGACTGACATTTATATTTGATTAGATATTTAAAACAATTTTATTGTTTTTTCTGAAGGGGGCATGAAGGAAGAGGCAGATTGATGTGAGACTGTAATTTTGTATTGGAGTTGGCACTCTCATAAAAAAATGAAACTATTGACTAGTGTCAATAAATACTAGGAAGCCCTTCTATATTGACTTAATATTTATAACATAAAGAAGAAAATAAAGACACACTCTCCCCAGTGGATAAAACTGCCAAAGAAGATGTGCATTGGCAGACCATTAATGAGGCCCAACTGTTACTTAAAGAGATTGAGGTGATGCATTAGGTATAACATATCTTTGAGCATTCAATCAAAAGACACCCAGAGTTTGTCTTGCAAGCTGAGGAGGCCTCACTTTGAGACCAAACAGTGGAAAATATTTTTACATGGATTTCCAACCTATCAATTTAATGGGGAGAAATGGTCAAACTTTTGGCAAGACTCAAAATGTCCATGAAGTGGAGCCATTGGCAGGACGTCAGTGGGACTCACATCAGAGTCACAGATCCTTGCTTATGAGGCCAAGAGTGCCATCCTACTGTGGGGCAATTGGCCTCTACACTGGAGAGCCTGGCCTCCTTCTGCATATCAAACATCCAGTCCTCAATCACTTAGGAATTGTAACAGTTGGAACAAGTCTTATTGAACAGCTACCCCTAGTGGTGTTTTAATTTAATCACCTGCAACAAGAAGAAATTCTTGCCTCCATGTAAATGGAACTGCCCCTGACAAGCAAGGGAATTAAACTGCAAAATTGCATGAAACAAGGTCTTGTGGAGTTCTGGCCTGTAATCCAAGATCATCTCCTCAAAGAAAGAATAGTTTTACCCACCATCTCCCCATACAATAACCCTATTCATCCCATTCTTAAAACTTAATTGCACCAAAATTAGTGCACAAATCATGGCCATCTAAGCTCTGATTCCCACCAATATCTAATGAAGTATTTTACACACACACACACACACACACACACACACACACACACACACACACACGAGAATGGGTAATAAAATAAATTTTAAAAATCTAGCTCCTACTGCCAAGACCTTAACAAATGATCTTTAATAAACTAAAAATGCTTGATGATACTTGATTCTGACACTTTATAACTGTCAACTGACTACCAGGTGACTCTGAAGAAGTTCATTGAAAGACCTAGCCACACTCAATCAACACTTACAGGGAGAATGGACAATAACAATCCCCATAAAATAAAAGGATCAACAAATTCTGTCAAATACATGGACATACCTGGTCTCTAAGGGAAGAGAGATTCTTAACACTTACAAACACAAGCCTCCCTCAGACATGAAGACACAAGCAACACCTAATAGGCTTATTCATGTTCTACTTCTTGGTCTCTCTACCAGGTCCAGCCTACTCTACTGAATTATCTTCTACAACGTAAGTCTTCCTACTACCTCAGACAAGAAAGTGGATACAGTTCAGGCCTCCTAGACTGTGGCTTTCAACAATGTTGTCAGCAAAGATTTGGGAACACCCGCAATTCCTATACATTAGAAGGCCTTCACTTATGCATACATTACTCCAAGTAGGGTGATCAGACCTGTCTTAAGTAATGGTTGCATCCAGACTTCCATACCCCTGAGGGATAGCTAGAGAAGGCCCACATAGAATATGATTTACACCTTACTTCCGGTGAGCTTGCCATTGAATTTTAATTGCCTCCTGTTCCATTTCCCCTGAGGTATTAACCCAATTATGGCAAGAGGTATTAACAATAGCACATCTGCCTCCTTGTTGGGAGAGGAGGAATTTGAAAGCAATGCAATTACCAGTCATGACTTTCTTTAGAGTCTCATGATTTTTACTGGCTTGTAGGGCTCATGCTCTAGTCTCAGCATTGCAAGCAAAAGTGGTTGACAGATTGCATGCCAAATATTTATTGGTGAACAAACTGAAAAAAAAATGGCTAAGCAATTTGTCAGTTTCAATGAATCAAGGGTATATCTCAATATGTTGCAGAAGAAGAATGCACAGCTAGGGCTAAGGGGACCACTCACAGCTCAGAGGTTCCAGGTGTTAGAACCTGAATATCTCTTGGGGGACATTATTCACCTAACAGTCTAACTTCTGGCCCCAAAATATTCAAGAAATTCCACATGCAATCTTAATTCACCTCACCTCAACATCCTCAAAATTCTCAACTCATTTTAGCATCAAGTCCAAAGTCCCATCTAAATGTCATCTGAAAAAAAGTTACCGATATCACCATCCAAATCATCTTAATCATATATGGCTAACACTCTGGTTTTGATATACCTTGCAATGAAATATCCTTCTATATGTAGAGCTGAGAAACTAGAAATCAAGTATCTCCTTGCAAAATACAATCATGGTCCAGGGCCCACTTCCCAGAGAGGTTGTCAGTCCACAAAGAGAGAGAGTGTGTGTCGTGATGGTACAAAATTAATTTCTGAAGTCATTGGAACCCCATCTTAAGAGGCAAACGTTTCTCTTCCCCTTCTCTCTCTTGTATCAGGAACACAATCATTGAAGTCCTTAACACCTTCTTCTTCCTATCAGCAGTCTCTGAAGAAGATGAGAGCATGTTGGGGCAGTACATAGAGTATTAGGTCCAATAGACTTCTGATCTGGGTCAACATCCAAGCTCAGACCTTGGGAGATGCATGACTTTGGATGGTTCACTGCTACTTCCCCAGTCATTCCTCACCTGTAATGATCATGCAAATAAACACCTCCCATCCATTTCTTCCCAGGCCTCTGGCTTTTGAAGGAGGTCATCAAGGTCATCAACTCCTGAACACCTCTTCCACTCTCAGGATTCCTCACCCTCACCTGGTACATTTTTCTTAAATCATAGCTCCTTGTGGCCTTTGGTGCTATTACCTTAAAATAATTAAATATATCCCAACTGTCTGTGAAAAATATGTGGCAGAGGCTATTAATTAAAAGACATATTCATAGTATACATGTTTGTAAACAGTGGTTGTTCAATATTTCACCGAGTTCTGAAACTCAGATCATCAGGCTTTGAAATGGAGAGTGATACTAATATCACAGTTGAATCTCAGTGAGGACTGGGCTGAATCTATCTAGAGTTCTGAATACTCTATTGAAACTCCTCACAGGTAATATTAGTATAGTCTCATGCCTACTACATTTTTAAATTCATACTACTAAATAGCCAAATACAATCCAAGAGGACCTGCAATACCTCCTTGGGGGCCATTCACCTGATGGACACCCTGTGACTCCCAGAGATCAATCAATGTAAAGAACATCAAGTGACTTCAGTCAAGGATTGGAGGAGACTGAACCCTGACAAAGAGGCCCCTCCCCTCCTGTTTATTGTTTCCCATCCAACTCCTGCCCCAGTCTAATCCTACAGCTCAGAGCTATTAGACCCCACAACCATAGTGCATAGGTGCAGCTTTCAGTCAAAGTCCAGCTCCAGGAAACAAGTGAGGCAGGTGAGCCTGAGCCACTCCTGGGACAGAGGCCAACTTGTTAGTGCAGAAATAA
>JAQZBX010092081.1:0-12312 GCA_029593785.1 Cabassous unicinctus
AAAGATGTGAGAAAGGAAGAAGGATAATAGTAATATTAATGAAAGTTAGTAGAGGGACCAAATAGGACTTAGTGAAATGAATATTTAACTTGTGTACACAGTGTAGAGTAATATGAAAAAAAAGTGGAGTACCTAAAATGGGCTGGGAAACCAAACAGAGGAATATATATATAATGATTTAGAAGGCTAGAATGATGAGGAGCAAGAGAAAGAGTAATGAAAGGGCTAAAAGGAAAAGGATAATATTATTTTTTTTAAAAAGAAGAAAACAAATTAGAATAGAAATTGACACCCTTAAGTTGTGGGCTAATGAAAAAGCAGGGTGTCTAAGAACCACAACAGAAAGCAGAAGACAGAGAGATGTAGGAAAGATAAGAGATAGCTTGTGATGCAATATCAATATAGACAGAGAATGGGAAATCACTGAAGAAGAAGCACAGCAAAGAAGAGGTAAGTTACCAGCACCTAATTTTTTAAAAAATGAAGGAAAACAGAAAGTGGGGAGGAAAGCAGAAAGAAAAGCAAGAGACAACAAATAAACAGAGAAAAGCCAAACAGTCACACCAGCAAGCAGCCAAACAAAGCTAAGGGGGAAGTGTTCCTTCTAGTGTACTTGCAGATTCTCTCAGCCTGCTTGCATTTATCAATTTCCCTTCAGGGTTCTATCTGCAGGTTTTCAGGCAGATTTTTGGTATTATACTAAATTAAGAACAGGAAGTCATTTTTTAAAGTGACTGTATTTTTTGGGGGGAGTATAAGGGACCCAAAAGAAGTTCTCTGCTAGATCACCCCCTTCACCGAGGGGACCCTAAATAGGCTCGTGGAAACTAATCAAGCCCTACTCACTTCCTGACCTCCACAGGAGTGCTGACACTTTGATGCTTGTCAGTGCAGAGTGATAAAATTGGCTGACTCCGCCCACTCTGGGGCCAGGCCTCTGTGTCACTGGGCTGCTGGGTAAATCAAGTTTGCTTGGCAGATTCGCCTCTCCCCTCAGCCTGGCACTGTTTTGAGCTGGCTTATGTGCTCCCCAAAGCTATGAAGGGGTCCAGGCAGCCAAATCCACAGAAGATAAACCCCTGTCCACCTTCTGTCAGAGCACTCCCTCCCTCAGAGTATGCTCCCTCACACCAGCAGTGGGAGTCCCGGATGTTGGATTCCTGGCTCCAGCCAGCTGTTTTCTGTGAGGGCGGGGCTCAGCCGTCTGTGTTGACCACCACAGGCAGGCTCAGAGCTCACAAATCTCCACCGATCACTCCATGCCATCAATCTGCCCACTGCTAGATGACCCAAGTTTCTCACTCTGTGCACCCACAGCACAGACCCTCGGGCAGGACCTTGTCCACAATCGGCCCTCCCCAGAGATGTAGTTCATGAGTACCCACCTAAATAGATGCCATCTTGCCTCTCCCTCTGTTTTCTCTTTTTATACTATATTTCTCAAGCTCAAATTTGGAAATGAGTGAAAAGGAAAGGAGAAAATGGGAAGTAAAGAAAAGTTCAAATCTGTTGTTAAAACAAGAAGAAAGAATGTGAATTGTAGGAAACAATGAGGAAGAGAAAGGAGAATGGGTAGAAAACTAAAAGATAAATTTAGGAAGAGGCTGAATATAAATGAGTGTTTCTTGAAGATGAAATTTATCCCTGGACAGAACAATTATTTCTTAAAGCTATATCTTATCTCAAGTCATAATAAATATCTTCTGAAAATATTTACAATCATAAAAAAATATTTGAAGAAAGTTCCATCAATGTGAGTCTAGATATAATGAACCCTCTAAGAATGGAGTGGTAGGCAAGAACATTGCAGGAAATTTCAATGAAGGATAAATATGCTAGCGTTAAGATAAAAGTGAATTCTTTTTAAGTGGCTGTGAAAGAAATCTTTAAAGAGTGGGGGATGAATGATATTGTTAGTGTAGTCTTGAGAATACCAGAGCTGGCCTTAAGAAATTGATTACATATTCTAGTTTGATTGTTTCATAGGGTAAATCATATCTGGTGGTATCTCCCCCTGGGTAAGCTATTGTTTGGGTGCTGTTATCCCTGCAAGCATCTCTTTCTCTCCAGCTTTCAATTGTGTTGCTGGTCCTAAGATGTGAGTTATCTTATATTTTTATCTCAATTAGTTTATCTGCAATTTAGCCAGGTTTGGTTGTTGTTGTAAGAATAAGAGAGACCTTTTGCACACCTCACCATATTTTTAAGCTAAGTCTTGGACTTTAGAATAGTGAGAAACTAGAAGCAATCCAAATGTAGATCAACAGGTGAATAGATAAATGCCTTGAGGTATATGATTACATTGAGAGATTACTCAGCGTCAGATCAATGAGTGCTTGGGATTCACAACATGGATGGATTACCAAAAATTATACTGATTAAAAGAAGCTAAAGAAAGAATAGCTCATGATGTATGATTCAATTTATATAAATTCTTGGAAATGCAAACTGCTCCAAAATAACATAAAAAGATCAATAGTTACCTGGGGACAGAGTAGGAGGAATTCCATAGGAGCAAGAGTAAACTTGTAGCAGTGTTGGATGTGTAAACTATCCTGATTGTGGTGCTTGTCCCATGAGTGTATACATATACCAAAATTTATTGAATTGGACATTTTACATACATGCACTTTATCATATATAAATTATAACTCAGTGAAATCATTATTTTTTAAAAGTATAAAAATGATGATAAACAAGAGCCAGAGGTATAAATAATGACACAACTATGTCAGAACATCTTATAAAAAAATTTCTGAACTTTGGTATGCTCCAGATTATTCAGGTAAACACTAGAATGCATTAAAAACACAAAGATTCTCATTACACAAAAGTAGTGAAGGGGTGTAGACTTCAGTAGGCTTGTCCCAGTCTGTCCTGGAGATTGTCCAGGTGGGCATTTGTACCCAGTGGTGAGGTGCTCAGGTCCAGCACAGGCTCACACTTAGGTGATATGTGCTCATGAGTATGTCACACAACCACTCTATTCTTTGATTTTTAGTTTTACATCTGTGAAAGGGAGGAATAATTGATAATTCACATGTCTAGTGTGCCCTGGTAAAATGAAATAACAAAATGGGAGTAAATGTTTAGTCCAGGACCTCACATAATAATAAATCAATTTTCCTGAGTGCTATAATTGCCATACAACTCCCTAGGACACTCTTAATTGCTCTGGGCACTGTGCTCTCAAGGCATCCACCCCCACACCTTGCTATGTGGTAGGAGGAAATGTAAGCAGGGCCTCTCCCTCTGCTGATTAAAACCAGCCCAGCCCTGACCTTGCAGCTCAGGAATAGAAGCTCCAGCCTTGGGATTCTCAGGTGTTCAACTTCCGTTGTCAAATTCAAACAGAGATGATTCACCATGGAGTTTGGGCTCAACCAGGTTTTTCTTGTTGAAATTCTAAAAGGAATTTTATGGAGAACAATAAATATTGAGTGGATGAGTGCACATGTGTGAGAGAAAGATTTGCTATGGGTGACAGTTTCCTGATGGTATGTTTATGCATGGAGGAGTCCAGTGTGGGGTGCAAGTGGTGTTGTCTGGGGAGACATAGGGGATCCCTGAGACTTCCCTGTGCAGCCTCTGGATTCACCTGCAGTTGATACTGGATGGTGAATCTGACAGGCTCCTGGGAATAATCTGTAATAATGGAAATAAGACACCCTACGCAGACTCTGTGAAGGGCCAGTTCACAATCACAAGAGATCATGCCAGGAGCACATTGTTTCTGCAAATGGACAATCTGAGGGCTAGGGACACAGCTGTGTATTTCTACCTGAGACACACAGTGAGGGGATGGCAATGGGAGCCCACATTCAAACCTCAGCAAAGTGCTGTCCATTGGGTGCTGTGACCCCACAGCTCCAGTATCAGGTACAGACAGAGGGTAGGGGATATTTTGACTTCTGGAGTGTCCTCTAAGGGCCTGTAACTCCACATCTCTCCCTGTCAACAGTTGTTCTGACTACTGACCAGTGTCTGTGAGGATACCTGGAGAGTCCAGCAGCTGAGAGCAGAGAAAGCAGCTCTGATGGTCACAGGTTCTGTTGAAATCCTGAGGAACCTGCCAAGAGGCTGCAGGTGCTGGCCAGCAACAAAAGCCATATGAACCACAACTCTAGGGAAGCCTTCCATGGCAGTGAAGCCTGCCAAGGACAGTCCTATCTGCCACCTACACCAACACATATGCCCAGAACCAGAAAGATATGATACATGGAACCCACATGGCAGGGAACAGAGGTATGGCAGAGGCAATCAATTCCCACAGATCCTGAAGGCTGAGTGCAAGGGGCTGCTCAGGACCCAGGATCCCAGTGACTAGGACATGGGGCAGGGGCAGGGAATTCTGAGAACCACTGAGCCCAGGGACAAGTTCCGGGGCAGGTGCAGGGGAGTTCAGAACAACTGAGCCCAGGGACAGGTGTCAGGGCAGGTGCCAAGGGCAGGTACAGGGAGCTCAGAACCACTGGGCCCAGAGGCACGAAGAGGGCATGTGGAGAGGAAGGATAAGGGAGCTTCCTTTTGGCACCTGGGGTTTCTATTCTTGACTCCTCTGTTCAGTTTTATGGAAAGGCTCATGTAGGCCTGGTATTGTCTTTGCAACATGGCTTAGGACAGAGGATCATTGGAATTTCTTTAAAGTACCTTTATTTGGATAATTCATTTGATAAATATAAGGTCTAAAGTTATGAGAAACAAACAACATGCACTCATATTCATTCACCTGAATTAAAGCAGCCAAATGCCATCCTAAAATTGCACCACAAAGGGAAATGTAGAGGGCACACTCATGAAAAATGCACTTTGATCTTTTGCACAGTGTCCTCACAGTGAGAAAATTTATTCCACATTAGATTGATTTTTCTCCTTTCCCATCCCCTCCAGCCATAGGCTTTCTGAATGCTTCATTCACCAGGTTCTAACCTTTGAACTTGCCTTAAGATGTTCTCCTTTATCCTCAAATTCTGCCATAATCATTGGTGAATTCAATGTCTTTCTCATCTCACGTTGTTGCCTCACCCACATGGAACAGGCTGGAGATGAAATGTCTTACCCCACTTTTAATTTAATCTTCAAGTAATATTCTTTAATACTATTATTCAATAATAATATTATAATTCAAGTAATATTAGTGAATTGTCAGGTTGAAATATGCTACTTTCAAGTACTTTTCATAATATAATCAGGTAGAAAGAGATATTCTGAGACATGTGGCTTGCAACACTCAATGCTCAGGAGAGGAAACTTAAGGTAAGTGGTGTTGAACTGTTCTGCTTGTACAGGTGAGAAATGTCAGAGCAGGATCAGTACAAATTTCCCTTCAGCAGTCATGGTGGTCAGGGTTGAGGGCACACACAGGTCCTTTCTGGCTTTCATAGGGGATTATGCTACTAATAGTAATGAAAATATATAACTGCTCTGACATTATTAAAATTATGAACTTGGAATTACTACTGAGCACATCATCAAAAAATGATGGTAGAGCTAAACAACCTTCCGTCCACTGCTGCTTCATAAAACAAACAAAATCTGTTAAAACCAAGAATGTCAAGAAATATAGACATATTTTATGTTCTTTAGATTATTCCCTATATGTTCTCACACACCCACATGCATATAAACTCTGGGGGGAGCAGCATAATGATCATAATACTAAAGGTAGTCTTGATTCTTGGCCATATCTGGCACCCATATCTACTCAAGCAACACATTTCCTGCCTGGAAGAAAAGAGGAGGAGGTGAGTGGTCACACAAGGGAGAGGACTGAGTTCTCCAAGCACTCAAGCAGGATCCTCCTCCCAGAGTGCCCCTAAGACAAGGATCATCCCTCTTCACTTTTCATTTTAAATAGATTTACCTGCCAAATGCAAATCTCCCTTTTGGCAGACAGATGAAAACACAGCACACACTTAAATTCAGTCTCCTGCTTAGTCTGGAAAATATTTCTGGGGCATCATGGACCTCATCCACAAGAAAATTAAAACCAATGTGCTCATCCACTTTCTGGTGTCAGCTCCCAGATATGAGTGCTTCAGGGATTCATATAAGAAAGTAATGGGGGTGATGCATCTGAGCACATGAATCACTGTGGTTCCCCTTGTCCTCAGGTGTCCTGTCCCAGGTGCAGCTGCAGGAGTCAGGACCTGACCTGATGAAGCCCTGGAAGATTTGTACCTCACCTGCCCTGTATCTGGATTCTCTTTAAGCAACTATCATATGACATGAATTCACCAGCCTCCAGGAAAGGGACTGGAGTGTGTTCATGTAACTTAGAGGGGTAGAAGCACAAACTATAACCCAACATTACAGCCCCAACTCAGCCTTACCAGGAACACCTCCAAGAAGGAAGATTATTATAAGTTGAACAGCTTCAGTTTCCAGGGCATGGTCCGATATTATTGTGCCAGATACACAATAAAGGGAAGTCAGGCTGAGCCCAGACACAAACCTCCCTTTCAGGTCATAGGGCTGGACTGCAGGGGTGTTTATGACCACAAGGGGGTGAGCAGGGGCCATCCACATGGGCAGGTGCAGAGAGAGACTGGGGAGGAGTTTCCTGGCCTTGTCTAAGTTACCCTCTTCCTGCTGCAAAACATGTAATCCCCAGAGAACAACCTTTGCACCTTTTCTAAGCAGTCCTATGGTGTCTGCAAGATTCAATCTCAGAACGGAATTTTTCACTTTGTTACTTTTGTATGTAAATACAAATATACCTATAAATCATTTAAGACATATATGTAAGCTCTAGAAATTTGTCCCCATCTTTTCAATATGCCCACAATTGTGAACAAAATTTGCATGCAACATCTCTGTGAATTTATTTCTCCCAACCTAACACATTTCTGAGAATGCTCTGGAAAAATAATGATATTACATCACTCACCAACATGTAGATCCTAAAGTCCTCAGGGGGAAGTAGGAGAAAGCAGGAAAGCCTGGGCTTCTCAAAAAATAGCATCCAAGTGACTCCCTTGACCCCTGTCTCTCATGTGACATCAAGAATCAGGTCTCTGCAGATACATTAAGGTCCTTTTCAATGATGGGTCATTTATGTACATTGCAAACATTATATCAGGCACTCTGGTTTTCAATACATATATAGCTATTAATGTTAATGCCTATCTATTAATATGCATTGAATATATATATATTCAGGACTATAAGAAATCTTTTTTTTTTCATAATTTTTTTTATTTTTAAAGAAGCTTTAGAGTAAATAAATGTTACATTAAAAATATGGGGAATTTTCATATACCCCCCCTCCTCCCACACTTTCCCACATAAACATCTTTCATTATTGTTGTACATTTGTTACAATTGATGAACACATATTGAGGCATTGTACTACCCAAGGAATATAGTTTACATTTTTTTTTGCATTTGTTTACATAAATGTTATTTGTTATATATATATATACATTTTATAAAGGTGCCTAGGTTACCTATAAGAAATCTTAATAAACAAACATTTGGCTGCACACCACAAATTTTGGTATGAAGAACTAATTGAAATAAAAATTTGTGAGAGAAAAAAAGATAATTAAATCAGATGCTTTTGGAAATTACCAGAGATGAACACAATTAGAGGATGTAAAAGTCATGTTACAAGGGAGAAAAAGATGGTGGGAGTTTTTATGTTGAGGATACCAGAAGATCCATTGTATGGATTTTCATTGAATTCCACTGAAGTGTAGAGATCCTTGAAGGGATGAATGCAATTTTATCTATTAAACATTTTAAACTTATGACATTGGTGTAATTATCTCTGTGCTTTCTAGACATTTTAATTACTCTGTAGCTTTGGAAACAATGAGAGGAGAAAAGCTATGCTGTGTAGATAAATGCTGATTCCAATTATATTCTCTTGTCCACATTAGAGGTTACAATCCAGAATTTCAAAAATAAATTTTCCATAACCTAAATTTAATTACCCCAAACCTTTACCCATTTCTTCACTAAGACTCTGTGAAGGGCCAAATCACCATGTCGAAGGACAATGCCAAGAATACTCTGTATCTGCAAATGGACAATCTGAAATCTGAATACACAGTCATGTATTTCTGTGCCAAAGGCAGAGTGAGAGGATGGCCATGTAAGCCTAGAGAAAAAGCATCCCTGCTGGACAGCCAAGAGGTGTCACTCAAGACTCACTGAGCACAAGGGAAAGGGCAGAGGGACATTGAGGAATGGTTTCCTGCTAGGTTCTGGGGCTTCCTCTCATTCTAAGAGTTCCCCAAGGGTGCATCTCTGGATTTATGATTCTGTGCTTCCACTGAAGTTTCTGATTTAGGAAAGTGCTACTGTAATATATGGAAACATTTTCACATGCACAAAAGCAGGCTGCCTTATGGAGGCAGAAATGCCTTTGCCAAGGGTCACCAGGTCCTGAGTTCTCTGAAGGTCAGGGCAGCCCCATGAGCATTTTCTAATCTATCTTACCTCAGTGGGATTCCCCAAATTAGACAATCTTTGGTATTCCAGTTAAAACCAACAGGGAGGCTATGCCAGGGTCCACTACCTATAAATCCTAATAGAATTTCACATCTGATTCAGCTCCTCAAACAAAAGTCTGCACCTCAGACTCAGCACCTGTATAGGTGGTTGTCTGTTCTCTTAATCATATTCTTTCTCCCATTTTTGCAAGTTAGTATGGGTGTATTGAGTCAAAATTACCAATCAAAGTAGTCCCATGTCTCCCATGGATGTGTCTTCCTAAGCATGTACCACACTTAGCCTTTTCCTGAAGTAGCACTCATCTTCCCTGGGCAAAAACAAGGTGATGCTTTCAGAGACTATCAGCTTGGCCCTGGGTCTATTATGTCCCTGAAATTTGAAGAATAGGAGGTGTAATTGGTGCAATACACTGTTTCTTTTAATACAATGAAACATGGCTTAATTTGATTTTCTTTGAAAATACAAAAGCAATGATATGGTCTGCAAAGAATTGTAATTACTATATGCTAATTACAGAACTCCGTAATAATTTGCTATTTTGTGGCCTAGAGTTGTCTTTTTCATTAGGAAATTTTAATGAGAAACCTTCTTTCCCATTTTCTTGTTTCATTTCCATGTACAAATATACTTGGGTAGACTATGTTCAACCTTTTTCCACACTATCCTCACCTCCCAGAGAGAAAGAATAGAGATTAATGTACTGGTGGAATGGGGGTAGGAGGGGTGGATCTTGCACATCTCAAAGCCTGCAGAGACCACCAGATGCATTTCTATACAATCAGGACATTTTCCATTATGAGGAGACCTGGAGCTGTCCCACTGTCAGTGAAATGTGTAAGTCATGAGAGTTTTTTAAAAATCTGTAGCATTTTTCAAGATATCTTAGGTATAAATGCAAATGTCTTTCTACCCTCCCCGAAAGATTTTGACTGGCAGTGAGTTAACATTATTTCTTTTTCCACTCCCTTTTATTGTTCACTCATATCTGCATTTTCACCTTGACTAAGAATTAAGGCTGACTTCTTTTTACCAGGTTCATGCTTGATTAATAAATAATTTTATATAATCATATCAAAAATCCACATATCAATTCTCCCTCTGTTTAAATATTTCTGAGACACATATTGCATATTTATATTCACTAATCAAAACAATCTTTTCACAGAGAAAATATTTCTCATAAGAGAAACATTTATTTTCTGAGCCTCTTGAATTAAGCAGACTTTGTTTTTAAGAAGTGGGTGTGCCATTGCAGGAGTGGAGGGTTATATTTACACCACATATTGTATTTCATTCTTCTTCATGAGTAACCATGTTCAGGACTCATGTGATTTTTCTAATCAGCTTTTAAAAGCATCTGTGCAAGAATATGTCCAACATTCTTCCAATAAAGAATCCTGTACTGAACATCAAGTTGGTTATTTTCCTCCTCTTGTTGGTGACCTCATCACCATGGAATGCTGAGAGTCATGGCAGTAGGTTGGCATGACATGGGGCTGACTCATGGACACTGTGCTAGGTCTTTCCCATCCTAGTCTCATATCCCAATCTCAAATAAGGAAGGAAAAGTGAGATATTCATCATATACTGAAGTATCAGTTTCATCATGGCCCACCTTGGAAGAGTCTAACCTCCAAAGAGCCTCTGTAGCAGGGGCATTTTGACTAACAAATGCTTTTTGCTCTCCAAGAACAGATTCATTTTTCTTGAATTCTGAGTGGCATCACTGTTTCTTCCTTCTACAACAGGACTCTCTTGTCCTGCAATTATCACTAACTTCCCAGTAAAGTGCAAGAATTGCAGGAATATTGAGGCCAAGGTCACAGGAGGCAGGTTTCCATAGCAGACCTTGACCCTACTGAGAGCACCAATGACACACCATACCCCAGCCAAGGCAATATGCTCACGTTCACCTACAGAGCCAGCAAATGCTGCAGGAAACTTTTTTCCTCTGTTGCATCATCTCCCCCACACTATGTGCTCCTTCTTCTCAAAGCCTATACTCCATACTCTGCAACCACCAACCATGTTTTTTGTATTTTCAAGATGACAGTTCCATAATTAATACTCTTCATATCACCTTCACCACTTTTATTAATGTTCCTATACAGATCCACAAAATAGCATTTGTTCAGCACCAACCAAGGTAATTATGTTCTTTTGCTCCATACTTCATAAGAAATTGCAAGTTCATTTCAATATCACCTCTCACATCTACCTCAAAATAATATCTTCCTGTTGCATTGAGTGTAATATGTGGCCCTTATTTATTCCATGCAGTCACTTAGCAACTCAAATTTCATCTCAGCACTTCTATACCCACCTTCTATGACTGTAATTACCTGGAACCTGGATCCTGACTTTTTTGAATACCCCAATTCTGCCAAATCCATTGGTGACATCAGAGTCCAGGTAGATGCCTCTTCACCTCACATCTCTGCCTCTCCCACTTGTCCTCAGACTAGTGATATGTGTCCTTTAACTTGTTTATTTTTCACCCACTTGACTGATGATATTAAATAGAATGGTTGCAATATGCTGTATTCAGGTTCTGGTCATGATAGGCTAGGAAGGGAGTGGGTTTTCAGAGCAAAGGTGATCTAAATCAATTAATGCTTTGGGAGGATCCTGAGGTTGAGGAGGGTTAAACTGCTCCAGCCACAATCATTGTGACATGTTAAAGGAAGGACACAGCTGGTATTACTTGAGCAATCTAGGTCATCAGATCTGTGTTATATATATGTTTTCAAGATCCATTTGGAACAATAACACAGCAACATGCATGATATCTGACAGTTCCAATAACCTACTGTAACTATGTACACAAAGTTGTCACTGTGGATTGACTTCAGTTAAATATAGGAGATGGCAGCTCCAAACTTCCATCTGTCCATGAATCCATCATAAAAGCAGATATCTTCAGAACTAACTTTTCCAGTGATACTGTGTGTGTGCATGTTTCTCTGGGAGTAGACACATTGACCCTATTTCCCAGGTCATATTTGATCTTTGTTTATATCTTTCTTCCTGATGAACACCTTCACTTCCTTTCCTGGTCTAGAACAAGAGGTAGTTGGCTAGGTGAGGTAGGCACAGCCAGCACCTTGTTCCTATGGGCACCACCTCCCTCCTTTTCACCTTTATATAAAATGTTTCTCTCACATGCAAGTTACCACTTATACAAACAGATGAAAACACAGAACCCATTGACATAAATCCAGGACCTATCACACCCTTGAAATACTTTCTGGACAGCATGGACTTAATTTCTAGAACACAAAAGCCTCATAGTTCCTCCTTTTTCTTGTGGAAAATCCCAGAGGTAAGTGTCTAAGGTATTCAGACACAAACAATGAGGAGGATGCACCTGAATACATGTGCCACTGTTTCTCCTTTTCTCTAGCTGTCCTGTCTCAGTGGAAACTGAAGGCACTGGGCTTATTAAATGATTACATTAAAAAAATAACCTTTAAAGAAATAATGGTTAACACCTTAAGGGATTAGAAATATAAGAGTGAACTTAACTAAGGCAAGCATAAGTAGGAATATAATGGAGACTAGACAGAGATAAATGAAAGAAAATAAAAAAATATTAGAAAAAGTCAATAAAACTTAAACTGTATATGTTTAGAGGTATTTTATAAAGGTGCCTAGATTACCCAAATATTACTCAGAAACTACAGGGATTCCCATGCTCCCCACTGCCCACACCCCCAACAACCCCCCACACAACCATTCCCCATCCACGTGGTACTACACCCACATCCTGGGGCCCTGCCACCGAGCATAGACCACAGTTCACATCACAGGCCACACTCTCTCCCACCCAGTTCTGCATGGTATATTCTGATG
>JAQZBX010092082.1:0-12313 GCA_029593785.1 Cabassous unicinctus
TTTTTTTTACTTTATTTTAAAAAAAGTTTTAGATTACATTAAAGTTATGCCAAAAAATATTGTGGATTCCCATATACCCACCCCCTGCCCCTCTCACATTTTTCCCTATTAATAACATCTTGCATGAGTGTGGTACATTTGTACAATTGAAAAAATATTGAAGCATTGCTGCTAACTATGGTCTATAATTTACATTATGGTTTATACTTTGCACTGTACAATTTTATAGGTTTTGACAAAATGTGTAATGGTCCATATCCATCATTGCAATGTTATGCAGAACAATTCCAATGCCCTAAAAATGCCCTTTGTTCTTATTCTGCCCGCCCCTGCCTCCCCCCCAACCTCTGGTAACCACTATCTCTATATCAATGTTACAAATTGTTCCATTACTGTAATAATAATAAGTCTACTTTGGTCTATGGTTGCATTTCCCCTTTATATTTGTTCATTCCTCAATCTTGAGGATTTGGGAATGGTGATGCCCTCTCTGCTTCATATTGAGAGGGGCCTTAGGTCTTATGGGGTAGATGGAAGGAACTGTTTGGCTTGCAGTTGTAGATACTCTGGTTTTTGGGATGGCATTGTCCATCATCATCATTTTGCTAATTGTCCTGGGCAAGTCCAGTGAACTGGAGAGTAGGTGTTGGCTGCAACTTTGCTGAGATTCAGGGCTCAACTGGCATATGAACAGACCGAAGATTTCAATCTCTAGGCCATATATTTAACGAGTATAGTGCTAATTATAGGTTCACATGAAAGGGTAGAAGAATCTCGTGTAGGGAAATTATAAATGAGTCTAACTCCGTTACATTGTGGAAATAGGTTATCATATATTCCAAGGTAAGGCCCGCCTACGAGGTGCTAATTCCATGGGGTTGTGTGCCTTGCCTATATATTGTCCAGATGTCTCTAGATATTTTTGTTTGCCTTTGTAATTCTTATGTTTTCCCCTTGTTTCATGACCTACAGAAACACATTAACCAACAAACTTTGTCAGCACACACCTTTGGTCATTAATGTTAGCCTATCACAACAACACATTTACTGTTAGAGAACTGGGGTTTCTCTGCTAATGGGTATTTCAAAGCCCCACGATAACTGACAGCATTAGCAGATCAGTTTACCCTACCTGGACTTACTTGGGACTGGGGAGCCTCTGCTCTTCCCAGATCCCCTACCTCTGTTTCTCTCTCTCCCATTTCCCTGGTGTAATCCTCTTTTCCTCTCTGGTAGCACAGCTGTCCACTCACCCCTGTCACTCTCACCCAAAACCTTTTGCCTCCTCTGTCTTTTTCTTCCCCATCCCTCATTCCCAGGAGTCCTTCTACCCCTCCCTTTCCTCCTCTTTTCTCTTCCTCCTCCTCTGTGGCCTTATTAAGAAGAGAAGAGTATTGTCAAACTTCAGTTTGGATTAGCATTTCCTTTAAACAGACATTAATGTGGC
This sequence comes from Cabassous unicinctus, assembly GCA_029593785.1. Lineage (NCBI taxonomy): Eukaryota > Metazoa > Chordata > Mammalia > Cingulata > Chlamyphoridae > Cabassous > Cabassous unicinctus. The sequence continues at coordinate 1,448 of JAQZBX010092082.1, forward strand.
AAGGACATAATTGAATGTGTACCTGTCATGTGACAGCATCTTAGTTTTTCCTGAGGGATTGCTGATCATTATTCTAAAGCAGTAAGCCTTTCTGCCAGCCCTTGGACTAAATAAGCAATGGTTGACTAATTTAGGGTATTTGGAAACTTGTTAAAGAAGTCTCTGTGCAACAGTGTCTCTTAGAAGAAGATAAGCCCTGACTTAGAAAGCCGTGACAGTGCTTCTGATTTAAAACCCTATTGCCCTTTTCATCGAGAGCGTTGCTAAGTCTCACAATTAGTTAAATCTTTGTCCGTAAAAAAGGAAAAAAAAATTTAAAAAGTCGTAGCAGACTCCACTGCTCTGTGACCATCTCAAAGATTATGTGATTAACTTGGCTGTAGTGGGTGGCTAATTGGCTAAGCTTTAATCTTCTCACCAACGAACTTTGAGGATTATAGGAAATTATATAGAGTTTGAGATGGCAGTTATAATGCAGGAAGGTTATATGAACAAGCAAACCAATTGCTAAAATCAAAAGAATAGAGACGATAATAAAATGTCCAGATTTTATTAGGATGCGAACTTCTCAATTTAATTTCAGATATTTACTTTTTCTTTGAGCTACAGAAGAAAGCGTTGTATTTCCAATTTATATTTCATATCACCGTATTGATAGCCAAGGTGAATAAAAGAAAAAAAAATTACATTAAATCTTACTTTAAAAGTACCCTATCCCCCTTTTAAATTATTGAATGTTTTATTTCAGTTTAAGGCCCGGTTTATAAGATGGATGATTTGTACCTAACAGTACTTAGATTTCCTAAAGAATCATTGATTATACTTTCTCTTGCTTGAAGTTATGAACACATGACCAAGCTACTCCACTAGAAATAGGAAATTGCTAAGGTAAAGATGCCTGCGCCATAGGCCTGCTTATGTGAGACAGTGAATAAGCCATAATTATTTTGCCCTTTTATTTATACTCCAGAAATATACTGGCTTCCTGACTTTCTGACATGTAAAGGAGGTGTTGAAATCAGTAAAGCTTTGCTTTTTTCTCTAAGTGAGCCCAAGGATAGTCGAACCAAAGAGGCATTAAGTATAGTCAAGAATATGGTTCTCTGCTAATATTATGAAAAACAGGTAAAGAAGCCAAAAGGCTGTGATAAAGAGAAAACCTTCCATTTTAGATCAATATTTATTGGGTCTCTACTATGTGCCAAGCAATTGTACTGGGAATGTGGTGTCAAAAATCCAAAGCAACAAAAAACACCAAGTTTTTGCATTCCAGCTGTGTACAGTCTAGTGACAGAGAAACATGACTTAAAGAGTCACACACCTAAGTAAAATAAATTTAGCAGAAAAGTATATTGTGCAGTGAGGGAGTATCCAGGGGAACTGATTTAGTTAAGGAGGCTGCCTGGTTTAATACTTAATAGTATTCTTCCCTCCCTCCCTTCCCCACTTCTTGCAAGTGCGCGTCTTGTTTCTCCATGTAGGTTATTTAAATACCTTGAGGACAGACCAGCCTAGTACAATGCTTAATAAATATTTGCTCAATGAATGAATGTCTTTTTCCAAAATATTCCATAATACCTAGCAGAGTCGTGTATCTAGTAGGCACTCGGTAGGTTTTGTTATGCTCTGGTAAGTAAACGAACCTGGGAATCTCAGAGACTTAACACAGGAAAGCTTTTTTGTTTCCCTCATGTAAAGTCTGGCGGTTGTCCAGGACAGCTCCCTTTAAAGGCTGACTCAGAGACCCAGGCTACTTCCACCTTATGTCTATCTTGATACAAGGCCTCCATCGTCTCTGTGACGACTGGAGAGGGTGCGGAGAAGTCTCACCCTTCTCATACGCCTTGGCCTGGTATAACATTCACATGGCCCCCTGGCCATAACTAGACCTACACCTCCAAGAGATCCCAGGAGTTACGATCTCTCTCTGTGCTCAAGAAGAGGAAAATGAAACGGGATTTGGTGAAGCATACAGCCTTGCCTCTGCCTCTCTGATTATTTGGGATAGTTTGATGGAAAGATAAGTAGTTTGGGTACATAGTCTTGCCTCTTTCTTCGTCAGCAATGATGAGACTCAGAATTTAATAGAGGCACATGAGGTGGGCTGAGAGGGGGCTCTTGTGGGATTTGTCCATCACTTGTAAGGCCCATTCTTGAAGAGTTCAGCCAGGAAGGGGAGGGAAATAACAACAACAAAAAATCACAACACAGTGAAATAAGTGCAAATAGATGTAAGCAATGTGTTGTGAAGACTCAGAAGAGGAGATTGTCTTTGTAGCAGACGGAGCACCTGAAGGGCTTAAAAAACCAACATTTAGGGTGGCTCAAGCAGTTGGGTGGGTGCCTACCTCCCACATGGGAAGTCCTGGGTTCAGTTCTAGATACCTCCTAAAGAAGAAAAGCAAGACAATGAGCTGGTGCGATGGAGAGATGCAACGGGGAGGGAGCAGATGTGGCTCAAGCGATTGGGCACCTTCCTCCCACATGGGAGGACCCAGGTTTGGTTCCGGGTGCCTCCTAAAAGAAGATGAGCAGACAGAGCACACAACGAACAGACACAGAGAGCAGACAGTGAGCATAAATGAGGGGGTTGGAGAAATAAATAACTCTTTAAAAAACAACAAAACAAAACCAACATTTACTAAGTGGGTGCCTGGGTTTAGCTTACTGCATGAGGATGGCATTTAGATGCCCTCAACCAGAAGTGGCAGATAACCTTACTCAAAATAGCTTAAATAAGGAGACTGGCTCATACAATAAAAAGTTCCAGGTCAGAGAGATGGGGAGAGTTCGTTAATTCTACAGCCCAATGACGTCACCAAGGATCTAGGTTGTTGCTACCGTTTCCTTTTGCCTACCTCAGTGTGTTAGCTTTATCTTTGGACAGACTTCTTTCCTGGTCTCAGAATAGATGCAGCCGTTCCCAGCTACCCACCCAGGTAGAAATAACAGTAGGAGAGGAGGGGGAGTGTTTTGCATAGATAATACATTCATGTGGCTAAAAATTTTAACAAGCATTTAGCAGTATTTAGTGAAAAGTCTGTTTCAGTTTCCTAGCTGATAAATACCATATGATGGGTTGGCTTGAACAACAGGAATTTATTGGTTCACAGTTTTGAGGCTAGGGGAAGTCTAAAATTGAGGCGTCAGTAAGGCGATGCTTTCTCCCCAAAGACTGGCATTCTGGGGCTGGCTGCTGGCAATCATTGATCCATGGCTTTTCCACCACATGGTAATGCATGTGGCAGCATCATCTCCTTTCTCTTCCGGTTCCGTTGACTTCCAGCTTCTGGCTACTCCTATGGCTGTTTTTTCTGTGTCCAATTTCCTTTGCTTACAAGGACTTCAGCCATATTTGATTAAGGCCCAGCCTCATTCAGTTTGGTCACATCTTAACCAGTAAAACCTTCAAAGGTCCTATTTGCAAATGGATTCATATCCCCAGGACCAGGGGTTAGGACCTGAACATGACTTGTGGGGGACATGATTCAAACCCCAAGTCTCCTTCCCACCATGTCCCCCCCTACCCAACATAAGTAATCACTGTTAATACTTTCTGCTCTATCCTTCCAGGGGCCCCTTAAGCATATACCAGCAAATATGAATATATTTTTCTTATTTTCCTCCATCTTTTCCACAAATGGTAGCATATTGTACATACCACTCCACAACTTTCTTTTTTCACCTAATCACACATGTTGGAGATCTTCCCAAACCAGCACATAAGGTTTTGTCATTAGTTTTTGTAGCCTTATAATATTTCATTGTATGCATGTACCATAAGCTATTTAACTAGTCCCCTATTGATAGATGTATGTGTTTCCAATCTTTTTCAATTACAAAAATATAGCCTTGAGTAACATTATATGTGAAGAATTTCGCCTTGTGAAAGTGTATCTCTGGATAAGTTTTTAGAAGTCGGATGGCTGGGTTAAAGGGTATGTACATTTGTAATTTTGATAGCATTGGCAAATTGCCTTTCTTGGGGGCAGAACCAATTTATACTTGGGCCAACAATTTGTGTGAGTGCCTGTTTCCATATCTTCTTCCCCAAAGAGAGTGTTATTAAACTTGCATCAATTCCAATCTGATATATAAAGATAGTTTTTTATAGTTATATCTTAGTAGAGATTTATGTAGTTATTATAAATAATTGTAGTGTAGCCAAAGTTGTAAAGAAAATTTCTTGGTTGTTTTTTCTTCAATGGTACATTTATGGTTTTATTTTATAACTACTAAATATTTGAGCCATTTGGAATTTAATTTGGTGAAAATTATTGGCCCCCTTTTTTGTATTTGGCTACCCTGTTTTCTGAGATTATGCTTTTTATTGAATAGTGTATCTTCTCTAAATAAATTTGAGATGCCTTCTTTATCATGTAAAAATATTCCCATATGGATTTGGATCTCTTTCCAAATTCCATTGGTATCTCTGTCTACTCATGTGCTGGTACCATATTATTTTAAGTACTGAGGCATTATTATGAGTTTCAATACATGGTGGTAGTGTTAATTATCTTTGATTGCATTTTTTTGAGAATTTTGCTCATTTTTTACGTGAACTCTAGAATCAGCTAATTTAATTCTGGAAAAGGGGAAAACAACTTTTTCTTTAAAAGTAGATTACATTAAATTTTGAAGTTCTTTATAATGTTGAATCTTCATATCTAAGGACATGGCATGTTTTTCCATTCATTCAGGCTTTCTCTCAGGTCTTTTGGTAATATCGTTTTCAAATAAGTTCTGCACATTTTTGGTTATAGTTATTCCTGGATCTTTTATTGTTTTGTTTTAAATTCAGTTTTTAAAATTTTCATCATGCTTTCTGATTGTTCTTTATATGAAAGCTGTCGATGTCTGTTTATTGGTAATGTACCCCCTTTCTAAATTCTCCAATTGTTTTCAGTAGGTTTTCTGATGTTTCTCTTGTGTTTTCCAGTTATTGGTTTTTTAAGAGCCGAGACACACTTGCTGAAAGCTTCCTGGTAGACTTTGGTTCGCGCCTCCTAAGCTAAGACTGTATCACCCCTCCAAGTTTAACTACAGAACTGTAGGGGCATTGGGTTGATTATTCATGATCTACCTTTAAACTGAAGCTAAGGATCATTTTCTCAGAATGGTTGAAACTTGAACTCAATTGAGGTTCATAACAAACGAGAAGAGACATAAGGTTGTGGGATAGGCACACGGCAGCGGCCGTGTCGACTCTTCCCTGCATCCCCTTCACATCGAAGTTCCTTCTGACACAAGGTTCTTCAACTCTAGGACCTCAGTAGGAACATTCATCTCCACTCACCTTTAGCAGCCACACTTGGAACAGTGTCTGCTCCTGTTACTGAATTGCCTTCACCTGTTACCACCTGTTATCAGTGTCTTTTCCTGTTATCAGTGTCTTCTCCTGTTACCACTTCTGAGAGAAGTGGTAGCTCTCTGGTCTTTTGGGTTATTTTATTTAGGCCCAACTCACATTTAAAAAACTGGAACAGTCACACCCCCCAGATGTCTTCCTGATGAGGTTTAGGAGAAGTACTTTGTACAACCAGTTTCAAAAGGGACACATTTATACAGTCTCTTAGAATTGATTTCTTCTGCAGGCAGATGATCTCATGCATTTTCTGTTAATTGTTGTTAAATTCCATTTCCGAATCTTGTTTCCACATTCTGGAGGAATGCATGGACTGAATTTAACATGACAGCTGGAAGGAGTATTTCAAATAGGGACTGAACTGAAGAATCTGGAATATTGCCTCAGCACTTTTTTTTCCCCTCTATATTAACTACTGGTCTGATACCAGTCATGGTATATCTGGATGGGGGAAAGGGGAGGAACTGGTTATATCATATGACAGAGTATTTTTTGTGACTCCTTTTGATGGAAGAGGCAGTTTGATAGTGTTAGGCTAAAATGTTGACACTTTGTGAGATTCCAGTGCTTTATAGGAACTAATAGAACAGAATATGAGGAATTTTTAAAAATGTAAGTTTATTTTTAAAGTAATGCATCACATGTCAAAAATTCAAAGTGTACAAAAGAGAAGTCAATGAAAAGTAAGGCTCCCTCCTACTTCTGACATGCAGTTGTCCATTTCCTCCCCAGAGGCAGCCCCTTTCAAGAGTTTTTTTTATTTTATTTTTATCTCCTTATAGAGAGATTCTATGCATATACAAGGCTACACCCCACACCCACCCCTCCAGTCTCCTCTGCCTTTTTAATTTATTTTTTAAACAAATCAATTTTGTTGATAAATATTAATAAAATATACAGTTTGCCCAAAGTGTACAATCCGCCCAAAGTGTACAATCAGTGGTATTTGGTATAATCACGTAGTTGTGCATTCATCTCTTCAATCATTATTAGAGCATTTTCATTATTCCAATAATAATAAATAAACAAAAAACAGACTAAAAAGCTCTACCCCTTAATCACCTCTCAATTTCTCTATGCTTCCCTGCTGTACATAGCTGTTGTTCTGTTTCCATCTTTCTAATTTATTTGTATTTATATTTTGTATGGATGGAGTCAAACCATATGTAGTGCTTTTTGTCTAGTTCCTTTCACTGTGTGTGTGTGTGTATATATATATTTTTTATACCGTTAATGGAAGATTGTTAATATCTATGTGGCAGTTTGAGATTATTTTATGAATCCCCAAAAGAGAAAGATGTTTGTAAACTGTGCCTCTGAGTATACCCTTTGATTGCATTAAATTCAGCTGAGGGACCTTTGATTAGATTACCTGTTAAGATTGCTATAGGGCTTTTTATTGAGTTCTCACCCCCTTGCTGGGTCTGATATAAACAGACACTTATTCCGACAGACACAGGAAGAGAGAGAGCTCTGCCGTTTTTGATGCTGTCCTGTGAGGCTTGTACAGCTGAGGTCCCGGGGAGAGATGAGCCATTTATTTGCCTAATAGTTTACAGCTGAAATTGGGAAGAGAGCAGAAGAGCCAAGACTGATCTAGGAGGCCCAGAAAGAAACAAGCCCTATGCCAGGAGAGAGAGGACTACGGGATCATTTAAGCATGAAGCCCCAAGATAGCAGCCTGACTCCTAAGAAGAGACAAACTGTAAAGAAATATTGTTCATATGGATGATTGCCAAGCACGTGAAACTAGAGGCCATGAGATATAAATAAACATTAATCATTGCAACTCCAAGTCATTGATCAAGTCAATAAAAGTATCCAGTTATTACCACGTGAAAAGTAATAAAGTATAGCCTGTCCATAAATAGGTTATCACAGCAACCTGGTGGTTTCTCTCATCAGAAGGTGGTTTTTTTTGTTTTTGTTTTTGTCTTCTTTTTTTGAGGGACCAGGGATTGAACCCAGGACCTTGTATATGGGAGGCTGGCACTCAACCACTGAGCCACATTGGCTCCCTTGAGTTGTTTTTTGTTTGTTTTTTTCCCCCGTTTGTTTTTGTTTCTCTCTAGGAGGCACCAGAAACTGAACCTGGGACCTCCCATGTGGAAGGCAGGTGCTCAGCTACTTGAGCCACATCTGCTCCGTCATCAGAAGGTTTTAAAACCTAGGCAACACCCATGGGATCTAAGCTCCCTCTCAATTAGAAGCAGAGTGGGCATCACCATCCCAAAATCCTCAAGATTGGGGAATGAACAATGGACTAAAGTAGACTTATTATTCTACTATTATTATTCTAGCAATGGTTAGAACTCTTATCGTCTATATAAAGGCATTGGCACCAGAGGTTCTGAGGGATGGGAGAGTGAAGAATAGGTGTAATATGGAGGCATTTTCAGGATATTGGAGTTGTCTTGCATGACATTGCAGTGACAGATACAGGCCGTTGTATATATTGTCATAACCTACAAAATTCTGCAGGACAGAGTATAAATTACAATGTAAACTAATCCATAGTTAGTAGCAGTGCTTCAATATTTGTTCATCAATTGTAACAAAAGTACCATACTAATGAGGGATGTTGTTGATGTGGGAGTGGGACGGAGTGGGGCCTATGGGAATCCCTTATATATATATATATATTTTATAGGATGTCTTTCCTGTCTGCTCTCTGTGTCCATTCGCTGTGTGTTTTTCTGTCTCTGCTTGTCTCCCTTTGTTGTGTTATATTGCTGCGTCATCCGTGGGCGCGGGCCATCCAGCTCGCCGTGGGCACAGGCCAGCTTGCCTTCACCAGGAGGCCCTGGGAATTGAACCCAGGGCCTTCCATATGGTAGACGGGAGCCCAATCGATTGAGCCACATCTGCTTCCTCCCTTATATTTTTTATATAATATTTATGTAATCTAAAGCTGCTTTAAAAATTAAAAAATTTAAAAAACATAGGCAACAGAGAAATGTCACATGAAAAAAACAAGTAAAGCTACTATTTACAATTGCATTTTAAAAACATGAAATATGTATAAGCCTAAAGAAAATTTTATGAGACTTTACACTGAGAACTATAAAATAGTATTAAGGGAAATTAAGGGAAGAATAACTGAATAGAGGGATATTTAATGTTCAGAGACTGGAAGATTCAATATTGTAAAGATGTCAATTCCCTCAAAATTGGGTAGATTCAGAGCAAGCCCATTTAATGTCCCCTGCAGGTGTTTGTTGTTGTCACTTGAGAAGCTGATTCTAAGGTTTATATGGCAATGTGAAGAGCCGTGAAGAGCCAAGAAGAGCCAAGGCCACCTTGAAGAACCAAAAAGCTGGAGAATTTATTTACTAGATAGCAAGACTTAGCATAAAGCTGCCGTATGGCGCAGGCACAGGTAGGCAAACCAGTGGGACAAAACTGAGAATCTAGAAATAGTCCTACACGTATGTTGTCACCTGATTTATGACAAAGGTGACACTGCAGTGCAGTTTGGAGAAAAGATGACCCTTTCAATACGTGGTTCTAGATCAACTGAGTATCCATATGGAAAAAAATAATCTTGGCTTCTGCTGTTGTGCTACATAAAAGTCAATTCTAAATGGATTGTAGATCTAAATGTGAGAGTCAAAACAAGAGCTTTTAGAAGTAAACAATATCTTTCTGACTTTGGGATAGGCAAGGTTTTTTTTTTTTTGTTTGTTTGTTTTTAAGATTTATTTACTCCCTCCCCTCCGCCCCATTGTTTTGCATTCTCTGTCTGCTCTCTGTGTCCATTCGCTGTGTGTTCTTTATTTGCTTGTCTTCTCTTTAGGCAGCACCGGGAACCGATCCTAGGACCTTCCAGAGTGGGAGAGAGGTGCTCATTCTCTTGTGCCACCTCAGCTCCCTGGTCTGCTGTGTCTCTTATTGTCTCTCCTCTGTGTGTCTCTTTTGTGTGTATGTATGTATGTATGTATTTATTTCCTCTGTGTCTCTCTTTGTTGCATCATCTTGCTGTGCCAGCTCTCCTGCGCGGGCCAGCTTGCCTTCACCAGGAGACCCCGGGAATCAAACCCTGGACCTCCTATATGGTAGATGGGAGCCCAATCACTTGAGCCACATCTGCTTCCCAGGATTTCTTAAATAGGACACAAAAAGCACTAAACATAAAGGAAACAAATGATAAGCAGACTTTTAATGTCCAATTTATCAAAAGATACCACAAGAGTGAAAAAACAAACCACAAAGTGATAATACAGGAGTTGTATCCAGAATATATTATAAAGAACCCCTAGAAATCAACAGGAAACAGACAATCCGTTAGAAAAAAAATAGGCAGAAGACTTAAACACCGAAGATGATATCCCAGTGGCTGAGCATATGAAAAGGTGTTCAACTTCACCAGTCATTAGGAAAAATGCAAACTAAAGCCATGACGTCAATACCCTTTTACCTACCAGAATGGTTAAAATTAACAGACATGTCAAATGTTGCTAGGACGTGGAGCAACTGGGACTTCTAATATAACACTGGTGGGAGTGTAAATCCTACAACCACTCTGGAACACTGTTTGGCTGTAGCCGCTAAAATTGAGCTGTATAAAAGACACAGGTACTAGAATGTTTGGATGAATTTCCAAACATAATATTGAGTGAAATAAGCCAGCCAGAAGAATATGATTCCATTCGTATAAAGGCAGAACTTACTTAGGAAGTTAAAAATCAGGAGAGTAGTTTCCTCTGTGGGCAGCAGTGACTAGAAGGGGGCATGTGAAGATGGCTAGGGTTCTGACAATGCCGTTTCTGACCCTGGGTAGAGGGGTGTACATTCATGACTGTACTGTACATTCATGATTTGTCTGTGTGTGTTTCATTTGGATTAAAATGTCTGTAAGCATATTTCCATATATACATGCATGTACCCACACAAAGAGCTGTGCCCCGAACAGACCACAAGATGGGGATGTAACTCCACAGAAGGGGAGAACTTTTACTCAAACCTTCCCCAGCTCTAGATTTTGGAAAGTTAAGTTTTTCTCCTTTGAAAGTGAGGAGAGAATGTTAGGACTGTTTGTACTTCTTAACTTTAGAAAAGGAATCCTATCACCTTCATAAAAACTCTTTGAATCTTCTGGTTAATCTGCCTCTTGATCTGTGTAGTTGCAAACTTGTTTGTCATTTTTATACCTCCTCAGTGCTCTAGATTTGTCCTATTTCCAGTCTGTCTGTGGTTATTTTTGTTCCTGTCTCTCTCTTTCATCTTCCTTTCCTAACCTTTTCCTTTCATACCTTTGTCTTCTGTTCTTGCCCCATTGAAATATGTTTGTTTTTGGCATTTCTTTATTTTAGTTTTTGTTTCCTATTCTTATTTTAAAGAAGAGGGATGGTTTTAATTCCTTCCTCTCCACTTGAGTTGTCTTTCCTTATGTGGGTTTTTGTTCCTCTATTATCTTCCCCACCCTAATTCCTCTACTCCCCACCTGGGGAAATGAATATTCTTTAATTGGATTTTAATTAGATTTAAAATAAGTTATCAAC
>JAQZBX010092083.1:0-12314 GCA_029593785.1 Cabassous unicinctus
GGCTGATGCAGCGGGACCTCACAGCAAGGGGAAGATAAGCAGACACGGAGAAGACACACAGCGAATGGACACAGCAAGCACAAGCAGCAAGGGGGGGATAAATAAATAAATAAATAAAAATCTTTAAAAAAAAAAAAAAGAAATGTTATGTTGTGTGTGTGTGTACATATATAACCACAATAAAAAATTTTAAAATCAGAGTCTCCACCGGGATTCCTAAGCCCAGGACAAAGCTTGAGGCAAGGAAGAAAGGGGAATAGTTAGGAAAATCAGTTCCCATCGCTTAGCAAACTGTATACCTTGGGTAAATTATCACTTAGTCTCTTTGAGCCTCATCTACAAAATAGGAATAAAACCATCTACCTTATCTTTCTTACAGGATTTTGTTCAGATACGGAGTGGTTGGTTAAAATGCTTGAAAATGGCAAAGTAATCTAAGATAGTGATTCTGCCATTCTGCAGAGCTGGCCTGGAATTTGACCTTTGTGGCCTCTTTGATCTCTCCCTTCAAGCAACCAGTGTTCTCACCACTATCCAAATTTCTTCTCCAATCTGGATCAGGTTTTCTGCCATTTACCCCTTATAATCATGTATTTATGGTCCATATGGGGAAACTGCACACATTTCCTGAGGTCAAGAAAAATGTACAAAAAAAAAAAAAGATGTGCACAGTAATCACCAAAAGGTGGAAGCCACCCAAGTGTCCACCAACAGATGATGAGATAAACAAAACGTGGTACATACATACAAATGACTATGATTTGGCCATGAAAAGGAGTGAAGTTCTGATACATGCTACAACGTAGATGACCCCCGAATACATCACGTTGAGTGAAATAAGCCAGACACAAAAGGACAAATACTGTATGATCTCACTTACATGAAATAAGCAGAACATGCATATATTCACAAAGTCAGAAACTAGAATGTAGGTTAACAAGGGCCAAGTAGGGGAAGAGAACGGGGAGTTAATGTTTAATTGGTATAGAGTTTCGGTTTGGGGTGATGGAAAAGTTTTGGCAATGGATGAGGGGGATGGAGGCACAACTTCATGTATGTAATTAACACCACTGAATTGTATATTTGGAAAGGGATAAAAAGGAAAATTTTCGGTTGTCTGTAAGTTACCACACACACACATACACACACAGAGAGAACTGCACAACACAAAGAGTGAACCCTAATGTAAACAATGGGCTAAAGTTAATAGTAGAAATAATTACAATAATGTTTCATGAACTCTAACTTTCTGTCTCTGAATTTCCTTATTATTCTTAAATGGGAATAATAAGGAAAACTGTATGTGTGTGAAGGGGGTATATTGGGTATATCGGGACTCTGTATTTCTGCAGAACGTTTCTGTAAACTTATAACTGCTCTAATAAAAATAAATTTTTTAAAACTTAAAAAAATAATAAAAAGTTAAAAAGACAATGAATGTAAATTCCAGGAAGGCAGTATTTTTTTTTTTAATCTATTTTGTAAAACAGAAAAGAAATGTATGCATTACAAAATAGCATTTTCTATTTGGAAATGGAAGCCTTTGTCCTTTGTTTTATTTCGGAATGAAAGGAAATTTGGACATGAACCAAGTGAGTTGGGGAAACACGCGAGGGGTCCTTCCCTGGGCATTTTAAGTCACCCTGCTTCCTCTGCCCTAGCATGTGGCTCGTGTGTTAGCCTGCCCTCCTGAATTCCAACGTCAACTCCTGCAGAGCAGGGCCACTCTTGGCACCTTTTACAGGGGCTCTATTCTGGCACTATAGAATGTTAGAGCCTTACAAATCATGCCAGTCCCTACTTCAATAGCTAGGAAATGCCAGCCAGTGCTAGGCACATGAGAAGTGCTCAACTTATTGAATTTTCAAACGTATAGGATATTAGAGCAGGAAGGGGTATTAAAGATGATCTAATCCAGCTGCTATGTTTTAGCAATTATAATAGCAATTGCTTCTATAGTCTTTTACTGTGCCAAGGATTCTTCTAATCCCTTTAAGTGAAATAATTCATTTAATCCTCCTAACAACCTCACGATGCTATTATCATCTTCCCCACCTTAGAGGTGGGAAAAGTGAGGCGCAGAGAGGTTCGATAATTTCTCCAAGGTCACAAAGTAGCCAGTCCAGATCGTGAACCCCTAAAGTCTGGCTTCAGAGTCTCTGATTTTAGCCATTAGGGCTGCACCGATTAAGGGAAGGCAACTTCTTGAAATGGGAGGTGACTCACGCCCAATTACACAGCCAGTTAGTGGCAGATTTAGAACCAGAACTCATAACCACTGATCCTAATCCCTCGCTCTTTTCCCTCTGCCTTGATATGATTGTGTCTGCGTGTATCTATGTATCACTCCTGGTTCTTCTGCTGATGGGTGAGGCTTTGTGAAGAGTGGAGGCTGTGGGTGCTCCATCTCTAGCTTCCATGACCCAGAAAGTGTGAGAACTGCCGCCACTGACCAGCCACAAAGGGCTGGGGAATCCTAATCGGATCAGCAAGGTTAGAGTCCATGATAGAGGATTGCCTGCAATGGACTTGTTGTAATCAAATCATCAAGCTCTGAAATGCACCGAGGCTGTTTTGCAGGCGAGCAGCTTGGGAGGAAACATGGAGTCTCCAAGACAGTGGTTCTCAGACTTACTCTGGAGCTGAAAGAAATGGAACCCTTAGCAGAACTTGATGAAATAGTCCTATATTAAAATAACTCAGTATATCATTTTGTGCTATATCAGACCTAATTGAGTCTAAAATAGCAGGCACCAAAAGTTTTAGAGAAAAAATATGGGGAAAAAAACCTTAAAATTGAGAAAATTCTATCAATTTTTTCTTTGAACTGATACAAGACCATTATTTTTCCATTTTCATGGCAGAACACCATTTTCATGGCATGATCCAGCTTGTGGAACAATAGCTCTACTAAGCCTAGTTTGAGAACCCCTGTAGTAAAATATTCAGAAAGGGACTCTTTATGCAAGGGTGGAAAATAAACAGCAAATCAGGGATGGATTGAGAGGGATAAAAAGAGAGGCAAGTGGTAGGAACTGTCTCCATTTCTCCAAGTCTAGCTTGGTCTCAATGACCTTTTTGGTTTTTCTTATACAGCCCACAAGCTCAAGAGGGATGTACCCTCAACCTTTCATTTCCAGGAAGAGGCAATTCCTACTAGAAGAGCAGGTATTATACGTAAATGCCAATTCCATATAGCCATAGGTGTATCTGGACAATACTCTATAAATATCCAGTATTGAAAACACCCTGTAATGTAACTAAAGGATGGGTTTGGGTCCCCTGAGCGCTCCTTGGGTTGTCCGGGTGACACTTAAGCTGGCCTTTGCCTACAATGTTTTACAAAGCAAGGACTCCTTCTACAATGCTGACAACCATTCCCTAACCTTTCTGCCTTTAAGACAAGACTTTCCGAAAGTGAGAAAGAGATGCAAAAACAACCCACATTATTTTTGGGCCACTTCAATTCAATCCAGTAAATATACCCTGTTCATTTCATCACCCTTAACAGAATTTCCACTGCCAGCACCATCACCACTAACCACCCCAGACACTCACAGCTTCCTCAGGTCCCAGGGTCGGAGAATACCTTGACCACTTCCAGTGTCACTATCCATGGGGATGGAATGATTGACTCTCAACTCCAGAGGGACACAAACTTCTCTTCTGCATCCCTTAGATGACCACCATTCATTTATTCACTCATTCGTTCCACAAATATGCACTGAGTGCCTACTAGGAGCCAGGTGCTGGGGATATGGTAATCAAGCTCAGCAAACAGGGTCTCTAGTCTCATGAGCTTGCCTTCTAGTAAGGGGAAAAAGGAACAAAGGAGCCAATGTGGAGATAGTGGGTGGTGATAAGTGCCACCCTGGCTATTAGAAAAGGGCATGGATAGGAAGTGACTGGGGAGAAACCTAGGTTGGGTTGTCAAGAGAGGCCTCTCTGACAAAGTGACATTTGCATACAGACCTGAATGACCAGGAGTCAGCCATGCCAAGAATCTGGGTAAGAAGCATTCCAGGCACTGGGACAGCTGATGCAAAAACCCTAAGACAAGAGCGAAGCTCACTGTGCTCAAGAAACAGAAAGGTCAGAAGGGCTGAGGCCCCGTGTATTAGAGGAAGAAAGTACAAGATATGAGGTCAGAGAGGGCAGCATGCTCTAGCTAGGATAGGAGCTCATAGGACAGGGTAAGGAGTTTGGATTTCATTCAAGGTGTAAGGAAAAGCCTTTGGAAGGTGGTAAGCTTGGACATGGCATGATCTGATTTATGGTTTTAAAAGATTATGCTGGGGAAGAGGATGTGGCTCAAGCAATTGAGCACCCACCTACCACATGGGAGATCCTGGGTTTGGTTCCTGGTGCCTCCTGGAGAAGACAATGAGACAGCAAGCTGGCGTGTCAAGCTGACACAACATGATGCAACAAGGAGACACAAAGAGGAAACATAATGAGACACACAATAAAGCAGAGAGCAGAGGTGGCTCAAGCAATCGAGCACCTCTCCCACATGGGAGGTCCCAGGTTAGGTTCCCGGTGCCTCCCAAAGAGAAGGCTAGTAGACACAGAGAGCACACAGCGAATGGACACAGAGAGCAGAAAGCAAGTGCAAAAACAACAAGGGGGAGGGAATAAATAAATAAAATAAATCTTTAAAAAAGCATGCTGGTAAATAAATAAATATTAATAAAATAAAATAAAGAAAAAGATCATAGGTGGAGAATAAATTGCAGGGGCAAGAGATTCAAGGGAAACCACGTAGGGAGCTATTAAAGTAGTCCAGGTAGGAAGAGCAGTGGCTTGCATGAGGATGGTAATCATGGATGCTGAGAAGTGGAAGCACTCAGGAAATGTTTGGGAATTGGAGTACCCAAATGACCTGCCTTGGTTCCCTCTGCATGGTTTATCCACAGAAAATAATTATCAACAGTAGACACACATTTATTGAGCACCTCCTCTATGCCTGGCACTGGGCTAGGCACTGGAAGTCACAGCCCAGAGAAGACACACCCCACCTCCTCCCACCCCACAGCCAGAGGAAGTTCTAGGTTGGAGGAGCTACCGCCCATCCCAATCCTGACCCATTTTCAGGGCCAGAGGCACACACCTCGCCCCTCACTCCCCCACCCCTGTACTCTACTCCCAACGCTGAGCTGGGATTGATGGGGTGGGGGGAGTGTTTACAGTTGGAGAATTGATGCCATAAAAAGAAGAGTCCAAAGTCCTCCCACGATCTCAGAACAAAGACCGGGGGAGCCCAAAGCTCCCAGAATGGGGAGAGGGTACAGCCAGGGCCACGAGAACAAGAGAAATCTCTTGGTGTCCACACCACGGCTGTGCCTTCCCTGGATCTCTGGGTCTCCGTAGCCCGGCCTGCCAGCGCCCCAGGCCAAGCAGTCTTCCTCGGCTTTCCCACAGCCCCATTCTGCCACGCCCCCTTAGTAAATTTCCGAGTCTCGGATGCCCTCTGGTGGTAAATTCTTGGCACTACGGCCCATAGTTTGTCTCCCCAGCTTCTCACTAATGGATCTTCTCTTGCTCCTGTGCTGGCAGTGGCAATACGGGAAATTCAGGAAATCCTGCCTGGGAAGAGCTAGGGATGTCATTGCAGAAAGGCAAAGGGCTACATTGGCTTCTGAGCCTTGGAGGCATGAAGTTAGCCCTCCATCTATTCTGCACACAACACCGGATTAGTCTTTTGCTTATGAATTGAAATAAACCATTTTTGAGTGCCTAACTGTGAGCTAGGCACCAACATGTGCGTAGCTGAGCCAGGCTCAGATGAACGGGCACTCTCACCAAGCTCGGGCCTTGAATCTGGAGCTGGTGATGTGAAGACAGTAGGGCAGTTTAGAATTCAATCTGCTGTCTGCAGCAGTACATCCAGGGACAGTGGCAGAAGATCCCAAACCAGACTCTTCTCTGGCTCCTGCTGCCTAATTGGCCTTTGTTCCTACCTGTTTTTTAAGCCTGGTCCTCTGACCTTCCGCATCAATTCTGGGAGCAAGTCATTCACTATCCTTCCAATAAATGTCATTTTTCCTCCCATTAGTCAGAGTCTATTTCTATTTTTGCAGCCAAGAAGCTGACTGGCACATTGGACAATGGATGGAGGCTCTCTAAGCTTAGTTTCCTTCTCAGTCAAAAGGGATGATAACAATGACTTCCATTTACATGGCTGTTTTATTAAATGAGGACATTTGTTATTTAGCACTGCATAACAAATTACCACACATTTAGCAGCTTGAAACAACAGACATTTATTATCTCCTTGTTTCTGTGGGTCAGAAGTCTGGGCTTGGTGTAGCTGAGTGCTCTGCTCAGGGTCTCACAGAGCTACAATCAAGGTGTCAGCCAGGTCCGCAGTTTCACCTGAGGCTCAGATGAGAAAAGCTCCACTTCCAAGTTCACATGGTTGTTGGCAGGATTCAGTTCCTTTGAGGGCTGTTGGACCAAGGGCTCCAGCTCCTTGCCACATGAGTCTCTCCAAGAGGACAGCTTGCCTCATTAAAGCCAGCAAAGAGTCTGCTAGAAGACAAGTCACAATCTTTTTTATTTTTTTTAAGATGTATGTATTTCTCCCCACCCCCACCCCCGTTGTTTTGGGCTCACTGTCTGCTCTCTGTGTGTTCTTCTGTGTCTGCTTGTCTTCTCTTTAGGCGGCACAGGGAACCGATCCTGGGACCTTCGGGAGTAGGAGAGAGGTGCTCAATCTCTTGCTCTACCTCAGCTCCCTGTTCTGCTGCGTCTTTTATTGCCTCTCTTCTGTGTCTCTTTTTGTTGCATCATCTTGCTATGCCAGCTCTCTGCTCCGGCCACCTTACTGCACGGGCCAGCTTGCTTTTCACCAGGAGGCCCCAGGAATCAAACCCTGGACCTCCTATATGGTAGATGGGAATCCAATCACTTGAGCCACATCAGCTTCCCAAGTCACAGTCTTTTAAAGTCTAATCACAGAATTGGCATTCCATCACTTGGAGTGAACTCCATTCATTAGAAGCTAGTCACTAGGCATGCCCACACTTAAGGGGAGGGGATTACCCAAGGGCATAAATACCAGGAAACTGGGCTAAGTGGGGGTCTTCTTAGAGTCTGCCAGCCACAACGAGGTAGCTTTTATTCAAAATTCAAGGCTTGCTCAAAATCCTACTTCCTTCTTGAGGACTTTTCAAATCCCTCCCCAACCCCAACCCACCAAAATTAACCCCTCTTATAAATGGGTCAGCTTGCAGATGTACAGGGAATTAGATGAAATTATTAATTTGGTAGTCTAGGACCTTGTTCTTTAAAAAAAAAAAAAATACATTTTATTGATAGTTATTAGTCTTATTGAGACTTATTAGTCCATCCAAAGTGTACAATCAATGGTATTTGGCATAAGCACATAGTTGTGCATTCATCATTTCAATCGTTATAGGAGCATTTTCATTATTTCAATAATAATAATAAATAGACAATGTTCTTTTTAGAGTCACTAGTAAAGCATTTGGGGGTGGAATATCATCCACACTTTTCTTTCTTTTTTTTTTTTTTCCCAAAGATTTATTTATTTATCACCCCGCCCTTGCTGCTTGTGCTGCTGTGTCCATTCGCTGAATGTCTTCTCTGTGTCTGCTTATCGCCCCCTTGCTGTGAGGTCTTGCCGCATCAGCATCAGCCCACAGCTCGTCGCAAGCCGTCCTGCCCTCACAAGGAGGGGCCGGGAAGCGAACCCGGGGCCTCTCATACGGTAAACGGGTGCGCTATCCATTGCGCCACACCCGCTTCCTGCCGTGAGGTTGCTGCATCAGCCCACCGAACCGCTCAGGCCGGCGTGCCCTCACAAGGAGGCCTCGGGACACGAACCCGAACCCGGGCCTCCCATATGGTAAACGGGGGCTCTATCCACTGAGCCACACCCGCTTCCCCACACTTTTCTTGAAAATATTTTAGAGTCATAAGGAGAGGGTCATAATATTTTAGATTAGTAAGGGGAAGATCATAGGTTATTCTCCCTTCGTTTCCCAATCTCCCTGGCTACATAGCTGCCATGGAAAAAGTTGATTTTGCTCTTTCCAAAGTGGTCCGGAAAATTAGTCTTGTGTATGTGTGTAAAAGGGGAGAAGGACTGGAAGGAATAATATTTAACAAATATCAACCTTCCCCATCTCATAAGCTTCAGAGAGCTCCCATTTTAGGCATGTATTCACAGATATTTAGAAATTCACTGAAATTCTTCCATCAACCCTGAACAAAAGAATGTGGAGTGGGGATGGTCATCATTGGAGTTACAGATCTTGTCGTTAAAAAGTGGGGAGATGGGAGCCGATGTGGCTCAAGCAGTTGAGCACACGCCTCCCACACGGGAGGTCCCGGGTTCGGTTCCCGGTGCCTCCTAAACACAAAAAAACAAACAACAAGTAAACAAACGAGAAAACCAACTCAGGGGAGCCGATATAGCTCAGTGGTTGAGTGCTGGCTTCCCACTTACAAGGACCCAGGTTCAATCCCCAGGCATTTGGCATTTCCCCTTCTCATTTGTGCTTGATCCCTCAGATCAAGAAGATAAAGGGTCCTAGGAAAGCCTAGAATGGGGAGCCAGCCCCCAGAAATCAGCTCCCTGCTCGTTGCTGGCACCATCACACAGTTGTTTAGAAGTCAGAGACTCAGAGCAAGGACCCACTTTTCACTTGGCCTTGATCCTGGTGGATTTCAGGACATAGGCTTGGGGGAAGGAGTGTAAAGAGGCAGCCTTGGCGCAGACTGCATTCAAGGCTCTTTACCTCTGCAGCAGGGAGTCTTGACCCCAGGAAAAATTATGAACAAACAGCCTGACCACTCTGGGCCTCTCCCCTTTGTCTCCTGACTCTGCCTTCCAACACTCCTCATTTCTCTCCTTCTCCTCTCTAAGGCAGCATCCTCCCCAATTAAGATGAATGCCAGGGACACCACCTTAAACCAAGCGATCAAACTTAACATCACCAAAAATGGAACAAATTGACATCATACACCCTCAATCTGATGTCCTGAGAAGGATTCTGTGTCACCTATGTAGTATTCTTACCAAAAATGTTTAACCTGAATCTTTTTTTTTTTTTAAAGATTTATTTATTTTATTTATTTATCCCCCCTTGCCGCTTGTGTTGCTGTGTCCATTCGTTGCGTGTCCTCTCCGTGTCTGCCCATCTCCCCCTTGCTGTGAGGTCCTGCCGCATCAGCCCACTGCGCCACGCGAGCTGGCCTGCCCTCACAAGGAGGCCCCGGGAAGCGAACCCAGGGCCTCTCACATGGCAAACGGGTGCTCCATCCATTGAGCCACACCCGCTTCCCATAACCTGAATCTAAACACAAGGAAACAAATTATGGGACATTTCTAAAGCAACTAGCCTGCACCCTTCAAAAATATCAATGTCACAGGGCAAAAAAAAAAAAGCTGGGTAATTGTTATAGATTTAGAAGAAACTAGAGAGACATGATGCATGAAGCTTGATTGAATCTCAGATTTTTTTTTAAGATTTATTTTTTTTATTTATTCCCCTCCCCCCATTGTTTGGGCTCGCTGTCTGCTCTCTGTGCCTGTTCATTGTGTGCTCTTGTCTTCTTTTTTTCAGGAGGCACTGGGACCAGAACACACACCTCCCATGTAGGAGGGAGGCGCTGGATGACTTGTGCCACCTCGGCTCCCAGATTTTTTTTTTTTTTTTAAGCCGTAAAGATGTTATTGGGCCAATCGGGGAACTTTTAAACAGACAGAATATTAGATAATCAATGTTAAAGTGCCTGAGTATGATAGCTGCTTGTGTTCTTATAGAAATGTCTCTGTTCTTGGTGAATACGTGATGAAGTATTCAGGAATGAAGTTAATGTCTGCAACTAACTCAAGTGTTTCAGCAGAAACACACACAAAGCGTCTATATCTACATAGAGATAAAATTAAATGTGGAATGTTAACAGCTAGTGAACCTAGGTGAAAGGAGGATGCACTCATTGTGTCGTTCTTGCAACTTTTCTGTAGGTTTAAAATTTTTGAAGATAAAAAGTTGGGAAAATGCTTAGCCTTCAGAATTTCAATGCCAGCAGGAAAGCACTTCAGATGAGGAAAGTCAGTATACTGAGATTCTAAATTTCACATGTCCCCTGGGGATTTTGGGGAAGGGGAGGTAGTGCAACACTGAATATTTACTTAATAGGCACCCTAAGTGCCAGGTACCAGCAAAACAGGGGCTGAAAAAAAAATGTTTATTTGGAAATAGTTTGGTATTTGTATTTTTCCAAAAACATCAAATTTGCCATGGAAATTTTCAGATTTTTTAAGATGTATTAAACTTTTTTTTACAATTGAATTGTTTGTCGAATTGACTTGTTTTTAACTGCAAGGAGGTCATCATAATCTTTTTTTTAAAGCTGTTTTATTGAGATACATTCACATACTCTTCAATCTATCCAAACTGTACAATCAGTGGTTTTCAGTATAATCACAGTGCTGTGTATTCATCACCACAAAAAATTTTTGAACAATTCCATTACTCCAAAAGAAAAACTCCACACTCCTTAGCAGTCACCTCTGAATCCCTCTATCCTTTCCCTGCCCTACATAAACACTAATCTAATTCTATCTTTATAAATAGATTTATATTTAAATTTTATATATATGGGATAATACAATATGTAGTACTTTGTTTCTGGTTTCTTTCACTTAGCATAATGTTGGGCTTTTTTTTTTTTTTTCCCTGATGTTAACATCTTGTAACATTATTACATTTATTCAACTTCAAAGGAAAACAGTCTTATATGTACAATATTACCCATATTCATATTCCACATGAGGTTTTACTATGCTATTCAGTCCCATGTTACATTTTTTAGCTTTCCTTCTAGTATTATACAAGACCTTAGACTTTCCCTTTCAACCACTGCCATACCCATATAATAGCACTGTTACAAACACTATGTTGTGCTTTCACCTTTTCTAGTCATTTCAAAAGATTAACAAACAATCTTTCTACCAATTATGCACAGGTTAACCCTCAGCTTTCCATCCTCTTACCTCATTCTATATTCTGGTAACCCATATTCTAGTTATTAACTCCATGAGTTTAAGCAAAATGATTAGTTCATAATAACACAATCATACAGTATTTGTCCTTTTGTGTCTGGCTTGCTTCACTTAATATTATATCCTCCACATTAATCCATATTGCACGACTTCATTTCTTCTTACAGTTGCATAATATTCTATCGTGTGTATATACCACAGTTTGTTTATCCATTCATTGGTTGATAGGCACCTAGGGTGTTTCCAACTTTTGGCAATCACGAATAATGTCACTATGAACATTGGTGTGCAGATGTCCGTGTCACTGCTCTCAGTTCTTCTGGGTATATACCCAGTAGTGGTATTGCCGGGTCACGTGGCAAATCTATATTCATCTTCTTTAGGAGCTACCAAACAGTCCTCCACAGTAGCTGTACCATTCTGCATTCCCACCAACAGTGAACAAGTATTCCTACCTCTCCACATCCTCTCCAATACTTGTAGTTTTTTGTCTTTTTCATAGTGATCATTCTAATAGGTGTGAAATGATATCTCATTGTAGTTTTGATTTGTATTTCCATAATCATTAAGTGATTTGAACCTTTTTTCATGTGTTTTTTTCGCCATTTGTATTTCTCCTTTGGACAAATGTCTATTTAAGTCTTTTGTCCATTTTTTTAATAGGGTCATTTGTCTTTTATTTTTTTTCCTAAAGATTTAATTTGTTTATTTATCTCTCCCCACCCCCTCATTGTTGTTGTTTGCACTTGCTGTGTCTGTTCGTCATCTTTGTTTTTTTAGGAGGCACCAGGAACTGAACCTGGGACCTCCAATGAGGGAAGGAGGAGCCTAATCATTTAAATCACCTCCATTCCCTGCTTTGTTGTGTCTCTTATTATGTTTTTCTTCTTGTGTTTCTTGTTGCATCATCTTGCCACATCAGCTCGCCGCACCTCCCATCATGCCAGCTCTCTGTCTTCTTTAGGAGGCACCAGGAACTGAACCACAGACCTCCCATGTGGCAGGCAGTAGCCCAATGGCTTGAGCCACATCCACTT
This sequence comes from Cabassous unicinctus, assembly GCA_029593785.1. Lineage (NCBI taxonomy): Eukaryota > Metazoa > Chordata > Mammalia > Cingulata > Chlamyphoridae > Cabassous > Cabassous unicinctus. Next base: position 12,076 of record JAQZBX010092083.1, read on the forward strand.
GCCATAATTTGTCTTTTTGTTATTGAGTTGTAGCTAATCTTTATATATCATGGATATTAAACCTTTATCAGATATGTGATTCCAAATATTTTCCTCCCATTGAGTCGGCTGCCTTTTCATCCTTTTGACAAAGTCCTTTGAGGTGCAAAAGTGTTTAATTTTTGAAGAGGTCCCATTTATCTATTTTTTTCTTTTCTTGCTCGTGCTTTGGGTGAAAGATCCAAGAAACCACCACCTAC